>JAAGNO010008323.1:89747-120943 GCA_033439905.1 Ceryle rudis
ACAGGCTGCCCAGGGAGGTAGTGGAGTCATCATCCCTGGAGGTGTTTAAAAAACGAGTGGATGTAGCACTTGAGGCTGTGGTCTAATGGATAGAGAGATGTTGGGATGAAGGTTGGACTTGATGATCCTAGAGGTCCTTTCCAACCATAATAATTCTATGTTTCTATACTGTCATCCATATAATATACTTCTACTACTAAAGGAACACCAGTTCAGAGCCTTAGTTGGCAATGTTGCAAGCTTTAACCTCCTCTACATCACCACATTAATTTATCTAAGAAATAGAAAAATTGGAAACTAATACTGGAAATAATGTTGCCTCCAAAGTGCTCAAAATTGAGATACATTAACAAATCCACAGAGGGGAAAAAAAAAATATATTCTAAGTATAATTCTGTCAGACAACTTGACCACAAATCCATTAAAGTAAAACCAAAATCATAAACCGCAGAACCAAATTCCAAACAAAGTTGATTACTATGTATTCTTACAAATCTTTCTTTTTCAAACTTTTCTAATCTGTAGACAGCTAAATGTTTTCAGAAGTAGCATAGACAATTACAGAAACTCCACATATATGTAACGTGAATTCCCTTCTACTAGTCACTTTTTATGCAAGAAAATCCACTTTTGTAGACTAGAATCTTAATATATTAATTTAATGGAATACTCTGTTTTTACTCTTGCCTTCTAACGGTCTACAAACCACAGATCTCTCAATGTTAAATTATCATTAAGAACAACAGAATCCATTAAAAAATAAATAAAAGGAGTCAGACAAATCTACTTGCTTACTGTTCACAGTTTTTCCTACATAATGTCTGTGAAGACACAGCTCCAAAGATACTTCTCTTATAAGAAAAGACTTGCATAGTTCCACCAACAAAGAGGTTATGAGAATTTGCATTAGCGAAGAGTCAGGCCCCAGACTAGCTTTTATTTGTTTGAATATTTTAATTAACCGAAGTGGGTATACAAAAACCTTCAAAAACTATGCAATCGTGTGTTTCTGTGTTGTAACAAAAGGCCTAATTTTGATCCCACTCTAATTCTCCACTGGCTGACCCAGTCTGCACACAGTCAGTATAGAAAACAGACACAAGACCATTATTCTCATTTGCATCTTTTGGCTTAAACAGAAAGCACTGGTTGTGGACTAATATCAGTTGCTGAATCACTACACAGGACACAAGTTTCTCTCTCAAACAAAGCACAACCAAATACAAGCAAATGAGAAGGGTTGTGATTAGAAAAGTACTCTTTTCTTCCAGCCCCTATACAAAATCCAAAGACTACATCTTTATCTCTCACAGTCCTTTAATGAGTAAGCATGGCCTGATTAATGGTTTTGTTATCAGTTAATTTTTCCTTGTACTCGTGCAGAAGCTTAACTGATTATGATCTTTGAAAAACTAACTTTTCACCACCATAGTAAATCAAATCAGGGAGAAGAGGGAAGAACCTGATATTTTACTTAATATTGTGAAGAGTTCAGAGGTTACACTTCTGGCCTATCTCCTCGATTGACAGCTGCTGCTACTCTTTGTCTGAAACACCCATTTCCTCCCTCCTCAAACACAGTAAGAGACAGTACTTACCGGCCTTAATGTGAACATCCTGACTTCTGATTTTCCCTGAAGGATTTTCAGCTGTGCAATAGTAAGTGTTATCATGGATTAAGTTATTAAAGCTTGAAGGAGGGAAGGGGAAAATTTGGAGAGTGCCATTGGGGTGGACGTGGCGGATCCCTGGGACATCGTAGATCTCCTCGCCCGTTGCTAGGTACCATCTGAGCGTCACAGGGGGGATCCCTGCTGCTGGACAGGGTACCAATGTCCCTGTGGTGCTAGCAAACACTACCTCTTGCAGAGATGCATTGACAAAATATAGACTGGCATGTAGATCTTCACTGAAAACTGCAAGACAAAAAAAAAGAAAAAGAACAGAACTTGAAAACCTAAAAATTTTAGCTACACACAAAACAGTTTGACTGTTACTTGCCACAAAAACAAATAAATCACATGCAATGCCTAGGGAAAGTAATCAAAGTATTTGGATCCTAGTGCAAGCTCTAATAAAACGTTTCTAATTTTAGACGCAAGTATCACCATATTAAACACGCTTAGTGGTTTACATCCAAAAGTAAAATGGAAAATCCTTTCTTTTGGAGTATGAACTGAAACAGATCTGATCACCTTTGCTTTTGCTGATGCAGTGTTCTTTGTAAGGCCAGCAAAAATCCAGCAGTAATCTACTTCTGTGAAATTCCTAGCAACTGAATTTCTGCCTGGAACACAGGCAGTTTCTGTTAGTATTTATATTTTTTTACAGTCTTTCTGCAGCCAAATGATTTATAAAGTAATAAAAATAACTGAACAAAAGTGAAGAAAATCCACATAATTCTTTTATAATAGTAGTACATACCTATACTTAGTACAGACACAACTTAATAAATAGATCATATAATTTGGTCAGGTCTTTCTAACAAAGACCTATAAACCTAGGTACAAAGCACACTTATGGCAATCTTGATTCTGCCATTCATGTGACCATAGGCCCCCTCCCAACCTTAAACCACAGATTTTCTAACATTGAAAAAAGTTGGGTTTGGTCAGAGCACAAGATTAGCCCTCATTCTTCTGAATACTTTTGCCATGGGCTATTCAGCTATTACCCAGATGGCTTGATGGTTCCAGGTAGCTCAAAGTTCCCCAACATCTCATCCAAAATACCTTCCTAACACTTTCTGTCTGAGAGAATAACAGCATAAGGCATGAATTCTGTTTTTCAATAAATGGTGGGAGACATTACCAATACCACCACTCTGCTGTACGTTTGTGTATACTGCTCACTTCTGAACAACTTGCCAATTTCTCTTGACACAAAAGACAGAAATTTGCATATTTCACTGTATCTCGAATGCAGTAGATTCTGACATGATTTTCTAAAGCAAGTCTGGTAAGGAATAAGTTTTTGAAAAGGTGACCACAGTGCATCAGGCCCAAGTGAGCATTGATGAGACAGATTTCAAGGGTAGCCTTCATTTGCACAAAATGGATGTTATAGTCCTGCAGAAATAACTTGCAATCCCAGTGGTGTCAGGATGTGCCTTGTCTACATCTGCCACAGTCTTATGGCAGCTTGGACTAAAAAATGGCCTATTTTTTCCTTCTGTCTTTTGAAATCTTGAGGAGATAAGAGGTGGGGAGATATTCTGTTCTAAATATCATCCTGGTATTGACCATAAGGAGACACCACCTCAAAAGATAGCAGGACCAGCTCTGGGAATCCCTAGAAAGCAAAAAATTAAGATTCTCCTAAAGTAATACGGAAAGATGCACGGCACACAGAAGGCAGCCAGATAAATGGGCATCGCAGAACAGGATGAAAGGCACTTGGAAATTCAGAAAAAAGAAATTTCAAGCACTGGAACTGACAAGTCCTTGCATATAGATTAGACAGGTACTAGTACAGAATAATGTCCCTTGCAAGAAACAAATTCTTCCTAGCTGGCACAACCCCAGGAGAAGCTTGGGTATCTGGAAAGCAAAAATAGGCATAATAGGACTAAGCACAGTTGAATAAGATGGTGTCACTTTTATATAATCACATTTCCAATTATAGTCATGCTTTGAAGTAGAGCATAGTATTGTTGGCAACATAATAGAGAACTAAAAGAAAAAAAAAAGGCATTGTTCATCCCCTGTACAAGTTATTTTCTACAAATACAAGCAAAACAATCAACCCGGCATTTTAATTTCCATTGGCCAACAAGACATTCACACAGAAGTAATAAATGCAGTTCACATTTGACAACTTTTATTATGCTATATTTTTTAACAGACACGTAAAAATGTGTGGCTGAGAATAAAAAGGTGAATAACAAATTGCAAATATCATAAAAATAGAGAATATCAGGAACTATGTTTGACACTTCCATAGAATCTAACTTTCTAATCAAAATGCAGCACAGCTGAACGAGAGATTCATACTAGCAGCCCATGAGAACAATTTTTTCCAGCTGTTTTGTATCCCCAGTAGAAGCTTTCACTACTTTTGACAAACTTTCTATCCATCAGCCTATACAATAGTGCTTCATTTAAAAGCAGCATCTGCTACGCATCCATCTTAATGGCAGACACAAACAGACTAAGTTCCCTAGGAAAAAACTGCAGTGCCATAATACAGATACATATACAAAATGCTGACAATCCAGATGTGTTTTCTGGTGTAAAACAATGTGCAAGCTACTTCGATATAATCAACAACAACAAAGTGATTTCCGAATCTTTTATTTAAAAAAGTTATTTCTCACCAACATTCCATAGGAAGTGATTAGTTGAACAGAATAAGTGATCTATCAAAACCTAACTGAAACAGACAAATCAAAGACAGTATGCAATTAAATGTTACTTAATGATAAAGCATGATCCAACTAAACACCGTATTTCACAGTATGCAGAAGCAAGCTCAGACTGAAAGTTGAAAGGGAGAAAGCTAGGGAAAGCTGATGAAAGTTACAGATATAAAACTCTAAAGATAAATATCTGAAGAACAGTAAAAAAACATAAGGGGGGAGGGCAGAAACAGGCAGATTCTACCAACTGCTTAAATGCTATTGTGAAAACAAGGCTTTTAAAGGGTTTTGCCTCCAGACTAATGGCTAAAATTGCAAGGGCCCAAGCAAAGAGGCACGGGCCTGCCCCCACAGCCTGCTCTGCAGGAATGGACCTCTAGAATACCTCTAAGCCAGAACTGAAATGGCTTGCTGTTGAGTCTGACTACATTTGGCCTGGACAGTCAGATTCCTCCTGGATAAGTTTTATTTATGTTCTATATATGAATTACTCAAACCGGGGCATTTTATTACTGGAACCAATAATATTTGAGGGAAACGAGGAAGCCTGCACCTCAGCAGTACTCAGTGGACACCCCAGCCAAAATGACAAAGCAACAAACTGTCTACACCTGCAAGTACTTCAGGGCAATAAGACAAAGACCTATGCCCTTAACTGTGTGGTTAAAGGATCACATAAACAGTTTATCAGCTCAACAGACACAGGAAGAGAGAACTTTCTTGAATCTCAGGTTAAACAGATACTATTATCTTACTCATATAAGAAGAAAAGGGAGGGAGGGAACATTTTGCAAGTTTAGTCAAAATTCCTTAGACTCAACTACTTGAAGCAATAAGGGAAACTGACAAAGTATAATAGCCAAGGAAATTTATCCTGCTCTTCCAGGAGAAAGCACTGCCACTTTGTGCTTGGGAAAATACTGAATATGTCAGCCAGATACAAAATTTCTTTTAGCACTTGAGGAATCTCCTTTCAAGTAAACTGGCTTATCTCATGACAAGCTGGTGGTGAAAGCTGCAAGTTGATCACGCTCAGAAACCAAAAGTGAGACTAGGCATTGTATAGCCCATCTGGGTAGTGGTAACCAGACTGGACAGAGATTGGTTTAAAGATCTAGGCTGGGCTTTTCATTTGCCATACCTGTACCTATTGCCATGGCTAAGACTGGACTTGGTTTTTTGGTTTGTACAGAGGTGACTTTTACTCCTTTTATCATGTCACTCCTTCCTCCAGATCTCCAGGGTGCTGCAGCTCCTACATATATACATGCTGTGCACTTGAAGGTCTTCTGTAAGGGACTAGCAAATAACACTTCTCATATTTCTGCCTACAAGGGTGTCATTTGTCAAGGATTCATTGTATGTTACACAAGATAAAACAGGCTGAAACTGGTGCTTCACAATCCTTATTAATAGGCAAAATAAAGTGTCAATAGGACCTAAGAGACTATGCTACATTTGAACTACCATACTGGATGAGGCTTTTTTTACCTTACATTCTTCAGAAGTCCCCTTTCCTCATTCTGCAGTTGACCACTTAAAGTCACATTTTTCTCTTCAGTTCTTGAAAGAGCTAGAATACTTTTCGGACAGCAGACAACTCAACTATTAATATTCAAAAATATTAATAAAATGTCTCAGAACAATTAATTTATACTTACATTTAAATTACCATTTCTGTCCTATTCAAGAGTAAAACACTGCTCCTGTAATGCTTCTGCAAGGGGAAAATTTGGTCCTAAATGTCTAACAATTTCAAAACAAAGGGTAAATTATTTCTCAACCCTTTGATTAATCAAATCTAGTGTTAAATATTTGTATAGATAAAAGATATGAGTCAAAGTGAAAGTCTGGAGTAAAGAGACTATTGAAATTATTTAGATAAAATAAAAATCAAAGCAGAAAAAATAAAATTACACATGTTTTGACTGATGAACTGGGCAACAATCAAATATTTACTTTAGATTTAATAGATCATATCAAGGTATCACTTTAAAACTTAAGAATTTCTCCCTGTTAAATACCAGCAATGTAAATACAAGAAACCAAGAATCAAATCCAAAGAGTATAATAAAAAACAAACAAAATGAAAAATAAAATCAAAAAAAACCCCAGTATCAAATATTGTCTAAACTTTTCCTCTATAGGAAATCAGTGATCCAAGAACATGCTTTTTTCAGAAAGTTCCTTCCTAGTGCTGACTCTTGCAGTCTGCATTTGGAATGGAAGACGCCTGGGACCGCTTTGTACTGCAACGGGTCAATGCACTCCAGCAAAAACTGATGGCAAATTTTACTGCAGACTTCTTCTCAGCCACATAAAGCAATGGGGTGCAATGCAGGATGAGACACAGTCCCTTGAGCAATTAAATGACTAGGAACCCAGGTAGACTCATCAACACATAAAGCTCAAATCAAAGTTTAAGAAAAAAAAAAACAACCCTGTATCAACAGCCTGCATGACTTCTGGAGGATACTTTTTCCTGAGAGATATCAGGAATTGTGCCTAGGTTAAGATAGCAGCATTTTTGAGCCTCCTACACAACCTAAAGGTAATTTAGACCCAACATTGGTAAGGCAAGATGAATGTTCCCTTGAACATTCATCTCCACTAGTTAGAGATTAGATAATTCTACAACTTTCTTGAAGATTTCAGTTACCTGGAAAAGACTAGCACAGTATTTTTAGCTCCTGTGTGCATGTTTGTTGTCTACAATTAGAGGTCCTACTGTAAGTCCAGTCTGTCTGGCACATGCATTAATCTGAATGCATCACATCCTTTGCCAGTCCTCATTCCAGCAATTCCTCAACACATCTCCAAGTTTCAGAAGATTTAAAAACAAGGTGCTTTTTTGTGGTTTTGATTTGATGGGAAAGATGACAAAAAGAAATGATCTCCTTTACCCCCAGAAGGTGGGGGGCACTGCAGAATGGAGAGGCAGAAAAGAGAAATTATCTGCTAAAATCGAAGAAAAGAAAAAAAAAAAAGCTAACAGGACAGGTGGAGTAATTCAGAAAGATGCTAACACTCAGGGAGGGATTTTTAAAGGAACTCCTCAGGATCCTGTATCTCATAAGAGATCAGACATCAGTGAGACAGCTCCTTTTTCACTGGCCTGAAATCAGAGTAACAGAGTAGGAAGCAGGCGTGAAAACAATCTTGATCATAACCCTTAAAACATATGGCTACTAGGTAGAGTTTACCCTTCTTCTGATTGTCTTTTCATTTTGATTTATTTAAAGCTAAGAAAAAAGCATGCACATCTACTGAAGAACATTCCATTTGGCATTACTAAAATGCATTTGCTTTTTAGAGGTTGAACTCTGTGAAATTTTGAGACTGAAATATAATAAAAGAGTTGAGAACTTTAAAGAACACAATTTAAGGCTCATTTTCCATATAGTCAGTGAAAAATATGGAAATCTACATTACCAGAGGAAAATAAAATATTGATTATTCACTTCAAGGTAAAATACAAATATTTCATAAGAGAATTTAATGGAATTCTTGTAAAAAAACCCCCTATAACAATAAAAAAACATGTAACACAAAACATTTTTAAGAAAGTGGCTGAAGACATCTACACAATAAATTCTGTTTAGGGAAACTGCATTAACAAGATCATACCACAGGTTAATTACCCTTTCTACACCCAAACAATATAGCATGCTAGGATAATCCTTTTTGCATAGACACACACACACTGATAAATGAAACATTTCAAAGTGCATTGCTGTGCTTTTCAAATCAGTAGTAGAAGCATTACAAATGCAATCACAAATATGCATATTACTCTGTGCTGAACAGAGTCAAGAAAAAGTCTGGGTGGGTGGTAGGGTACAATGTCAGTGAGCTGTTACTACTTACAATTTTAATTTTTTTTTTCTTTTCCAAGATTTCGTACTGTATCACTATAAGATTTATTTTTAGAAAAAGGCTGCATAGGCATTTTCTCCTTTCATCCAATACATCTCCCCTTGTCAAATTAAAAAAGGCCCTTATTTTAAAGGAAGACAAAACTGATCAGACACCAACAAACAATGATGTTATCACTACCCAATTATCAAGTAACAAGCTATGCAAAGTGACCTAGAGAAATTACTTCAGTTACTGTGAAAAGATAAGAGTGATGAGGCATTACAATAATCCATCTGTGATCATGTCTCCCTCTAGGGGCTTTATCTAATGACTAACACATAAGGTTGATATTATAAGTTTTATTAGAGTAAGGGTAAAATAAATGCCCTTTTACAATTTTGGCTTTGATTCTGACTCTAGACAGGAATTTCATATACTCCTCTAAATCAATAAAGATTGAATATTCCTCAGCATTTGAGAGGAGGGAGGGTAGAACACAACTCAAACAAGGACTAAGTTTCAGATGGAGGTGAGTTAGGTATCTTCAAGAACAGGGAATGGGAAAACAGCACTGAATAAAGATCCTCTGACTAGACTCCAGAATAATTCTTAGTAAAAATACCCTAAAAGAAGGAATAAAAGGTAAAACATTGCTAAAGAAAAATGATGAAAGAATACTAAAATCATCACAAAATAGTCTTAATATGAAGACAAAATTAAATCAATTTCACAAATTGATTTGAGATTACAAATATAATTAACAAAGAGATGATGATATCCCACTATTACACTAGTAAAAATAAGTACAAAACCACCAATTAAACACCACCACTCACAGCAGTTTTAAGTCAAGACAATAATGGAGTCAAGGGAAAAACTTTATTTTGCTACCAGTTGGTTTGATTTCCCTGATCAATGTTACTATTTTGTAAACTGCTGAGAAAAGCAGAAAGCAAGCCCTTTTATTTTTCTGCTGTTGTTATCTCCCACACAAAGACAAAAAACTCTGCACTGGTCAGATCACAGGTGTTCATGAGAACAATGAGCAGAAACCCCACCCTCCCTTTTTTTTCCCCAAGAAAAATACACCTTCCAGCAGCAAATGCTTAAGCATTCATTGCTCTGATACAACAACATTTTTCAATATACATCTTACAGAAGTCTCCTAAACAGTGAACAAGCAGAAGTGTGAAGAATCTTTTTCACCAATTTTTCAATTAGAAAACACTAACTTGTCCAAACATGAACTTTGTGTGGGTGAGCTGCTAGTTCTCTTTAACAGGCTGACTTGCTGGGCTTGAAGTGAGCCTCAGCACCTGCAGGGACCTCAATCAGCACAGGTAAAACGCAGCAATTCAACACCTCAGAGTGGCACTTTCATAGAATCATAGAATATTTTAGGCTGGAAGGGACCTCTAGAGGTCATCTGGTCCAACCTCCCTACACAAGTAAGGACTTCTCTACCTAGGGCAGGTTGCTCAGAGCCCCATCAAGCCTGACCTTCAATGACTCCAGGGATGGGGCCTCCACCACCTCTCTGGGCAGTCCATTCCAGTCATCTATCACCCTCATATTAAAGAACTTTTTTCTAACATCCAGTCTAAACCTATCCTTTCCTAGCTCAAAACCATTGCTCCTTGTCCTGTCATTACAAACCCTTTTGAATAGACCTTCCCCCACCTTCATGTAGGCCCCCTTCAGGTACTGGAAGGCCACTATAAGGTCCCCCCAGAGCATTCTCTTCTCCAGGCTGAACAGCCCCAACTCCCTCAACCTACCTTCATACGAGAGAAGCTCCATTCCCCTGATCATTTTGGTTTCCCTCCTCTGGACACACTCCAACCTGTCTACATCTTTCTTGTGCTGGGGGGTCCAGAACTGGATGCAGTGCGCCAAGTGAGGTCTCGCCAGGGCAGAGTAGAGAGGCAGAATCACCTCTCTTGATCTGCTGGCCACAGTTCTTTTGATGCAGCCCAGGATGTGATTGGCCTTCTGGGCTGAAATTACACACTGGCAGCTCATATCCAGTTTTTCATCCACCAGAACCCCAAGTCCCTTTCCACAGGACTGCTCTCCTGTATATCCTCTCCCAGCCTATACTGATAATGCTGATTGCCCCAGCCCAGGTGCAGAACCCTGCACATGGCCTTGTTGAACTTCATGAGGTTCATCTGGGCCCACCTCTCCAGCCTATCCAGGTCTCTCTAACATATCAGCTGCACCCCCCAGCTTGGTATCATCTACAAACTTGCTGAGGGTGCACTCAATGCCACTGTCAATATCATTAATGAAGACATTAAACAACACTGGTCCCAGCACAGAACCCTGAAGAACACCACTCGTCACCTTCCTCTATCTGGACTTTGAGCAGTTGACCATCACTCTCTAGATGCGACCTTCTAGCCAGTTCTTTATCCACTGAACAGTCCACCCATTGAACCCATAATTCTCCAACTTAGAGACAAGGATGTTGTGGGGGAACGTGTCAAAAACCCTGCAGAAGTCCAGATAGATGACATCCATAGATCTCCCCTTGTCGACTGATACAGTCACTTCATTGTAGAAGGCCACTAGGTTGGTAAAGCAGGACTTGCCCCTAGTAAATCCAGGCTGACTACCTAGGATTACCTCCCTGTCCTCCATGTGCCTTAGCATATCCTCCAGGAGGATCTGTTCCATGATATTCCCAAGCACAGAGGTGAGGCTGACAGGGTGGTAGTTCCCAGGGTCTTCTTTTTTACCCTTTCTAAAGATGGACACAATGTTACCCTTTTTCTAGTCGCAAAGGCCTTCACCTGAAGATCTTCTCACTTTGAAAACCAAAAACTATGAAATTGACCAAAATGTTCCTTGCTTTTGGTGTGTGGTGGTTATCAGAGACACTGATGAAGCCAGATAATGAAGTGAATCCTATTGCTTCCTGATAGGCATTCCTCCCAGACTTGACATCCCAACATAGTGGCAGGGAATGCCCCAGGAGAGAGGCGATGGGGAAGATGGCATCTAGGAATACGGAGATGAGGGGCTGTTGCAGGCAGAAGCCTTCCCTCTGCCACTGGATGTCTGCCTCCTCCCACCTCCTAAGGGGAGAGTGTAAGGGAACAAGAAAGGGTTTGCAATATAGCTGGGATGGAGAGCCTGAAGGAAGCCTGGGACAGGCCCATCAGTTATTTATGTCTTCCATATCTAAATAAAGGCTCTGAGGAAATCAGAAGAGCATACTTTGCAAAATATAACATTCCAAAACATCCTGTACAAAGAAATTGAGTTATTCACTAACTTCATTCTAGCTTGTGCCTACTTTTGAGTAGTCATTCCAGAGATTTGGCTTAATACACGGTGATGTAAAAAGCATTTCTTAGATGTTTGACGTTTGATGTCAAAGTATGCTTGTAAATTGTTCCAATTGCTACTGCAATACAAAGCAAAAGGGAAAAAGTTAGTTAGTTTTTGCACTGTTTTAATGTATATGATTGCATAATTGGCATCATTCAGAAAGCCAAAATGCTTTCCACAATACATAATCTCTCAATGCAGAACTGCTTCCCATGTAGTGTGTTGTATAATGGCAGCCTGTATTTTATGTCTAAACAGTATAAAATTACATGTCTACCAAAAGAAACACACAAAAAAAAATAATTATGCTTTTTCAAATTGCTACTCTGATTCAATGTACCAGCATTCAACCTTTTATTCCAAAGGGATATTCATCTGAATCAGTTTCAAAATCAGAACCACTAATGAGGATAATTAAATATGTAATTGTTTTTGCCTACAAAAAAATTATCACTACAGAAAAAAATGCACATGGTGTTACATTATCATTCTCACAGAAGCTTCCATGAAAACAAAGCAAGCTTCCATAATTAGAAGAAAAGGTCCTCAGGTGAAACCATAAAAAGAAGCTGAACTCACAAATGAGTTGCATCTCTGGAAGGGGGAGAAGAATAGGTTTTGGTGGAGTGCACTGTGGAGACCTGAGTGCACAAACACTGAGTGGCAAGTGCAGTAGATGTAAGAGAAGGGAGCCCTTAATCAGCTAAAAGGGAAAAATCTGTTCGTGATTAAAATTATTACATTTAACTGTGTGTTCAGTAACAGATTGAATGAAAGGGTGGATACTCATGTGGGATAGTCATTCCAGTTTGGGCTACAAGATACCAGAGTGAGATGTGTAGGTAAGTTTTTTTTTCCCCTTATTTAAGTAAATAGAGGGAAATTGAAAAGGTAAATACACGACTGCCAACCTGGGGGCAAAACCAGGCATCTTTGCTTCTTGAAGCAGGAGCCAATGCATAACCTCAACTCCACTCATTTTTATCATAAAGAACACGTTGTAAGAACACCAAAAGCAACCAGACAGAAGTGAGAGAAGAGCACCGGATTTAGGTTTTCCTCACAAAAAAAAAAAAGTGGTTTATGAGCAAGAGAAATAAAGATAACCAACTGTGTCACAGAGTTCTGAAACACTGCATTAACCAATGTTTGAATAGCTTTTGTTTTGACCGAGTTACAAAATTATCACTTTCTCCATAAACAAGGGTATTACTTACAAGGATTTACTGGCTGAAATCTAACAGCTTTTGCTAAGGGGCTTGTCTACAAATGCTGTAGCTGACCTTATGCTTTTTTATAGTGTCCTGCTGGCCACCTACATCACAATAGAATTTTAAGACAGTTTCACAAATAAACAACAGCAAAGGCTAACATACTTTTCATTGGACCTGTGCAGGAAAGAGTCAAAAATTAAAAAAAGTATTTCTTCCACACAAGGATGAAAGTAAAACAGATCAAAATTTTTAGTGAAAATAATTAAGTGACAAGTTGCTTCACAAAATTATACGAGTGTATATTTTAAATCAGAGCAGCCAACTACATTATGAGTCCCACAGTCTGGTCACTTCTATGTCATCTTCACCACATCTCACATGAATGCTATAATACTCATGCAAGCCAGAGCCTGCAAGATCTTTCATCTGGATACAGAAAACAGCCAGGACACCCTTCGGGAATGGCTTCTTATTCTCTGAATTTTTCATGTGGGTGATCTCCACTGGTGGCAAGTGACTGAGCCCTACTACCAGAGTTAGTCTCCCACTAGACCAAGTAGGCCTTCCACACACCAAGCTATAGGAAACTAAAGAAGGAAAAATGTCAGAAAATGTCAAAAGATTTGCAAACACCAACCTCTCAGTTCTGTTATTCCACATCATGGTTACTACCAAGTATCCTCAAAAGTGGCCAGCAAAACCTAAATCAGCTAATTCATCTCCTGCTCTCAAGAAGCCTTCAGGCCCTCTCAGTAGTAACAATTACAGCTCCTACATCTACAACCTGGGAGTAATCTTTGTTATCATAGCTAAAGTCAACTCTTAAAAGTTTCTGTAAATCCAAAGCAGGGTTGAACATGTACCACAGAAAGCTCCATCCCAAAAGAGGGAGGGAGGAAGGAAAAGGGAGGGAGGATCAATCTGACCAGCTGTATCCCACTCCCCCTCCATGCTCAGCCACTTGAGGAGAAAAATATGTTCTCCTTGGATGGACTCAACATTGAGAGAAACTAAAGAAAGACAAGAATGGAGGTCTGAGATTTGTCTGAGCCTGCACAGCTTCTAACTAGACACCATCAGTGAGCTCATCCAGCAAGTACAAGCATGAGAATTTGAAACACTTGCTGACAGGCATTAACATATGAACCATGAGATTTTATTGTAAGAAGTCACACAGAAACATTGCTAAATACATTGGTGTTAAAAGAAAATGCAGAAAGAATTAGGTCAAAACTCTGGTCATACAGTATTTCCAACTTAGACACCATTTTGCTCATTTGTTAATCCCTGCTAATGGAAAATGCAAGAGCTGCTCATCAGGGCCAGGAGGATGAGTATGAGGATAAAGCAGAGCAATGTCTGCAGCACCGCCTGAAAAATAGAGTTCTTACACACATTACTAAAATGACTAGTAGTACTGAACTCTGCTCTATTTCCTAATTAGGAAATGTTGAACAAAACCTGTAGTCTTAATAGTCCGAAGTTGCCACCATCACCACTAGCACATAAAGGACAAAATATAATATTAGTGTTGTGCATCATTTGCATCACAAATCATAAAATATTGTGGTATAAGTGCATTTCTATTCCGTAAGCATGAATTTACTGATCCCCACCTCCCTTCTATGATTCTTCCATCTCAAACTTAGTTGCAAGTGATTTGACCAAGAAAGGTGTCCTCATCCTGCAGATACAGAACAAGTTAGGGCACCTGAATATGCAGGAATGGAAAAAATTTCCCAAGTTGAAGGCAAGACAATACATACCCTTGCAAATGACTGAAGGGAGAAAAACCTTGGGCTTTAGAAGTGGCTTTGTGGAACAAACCCTTGCCCAGACTAGAAAACCTCTTCAAGACTAAGGCCACTTGGCATTTGGGTTTCCTGGTCTGCTGTATGTTTTCAAACCACTGTAGAACATGCAGCACATCTTAAGCATTTTGCTGCACTAATGGTACTTTGCAGCTGTGCTAGATTTTTTTTCACCCAGGGGGACAGTTCTCAGTTTGACTATATTCTTTTTGACAGTTTGCCTGTCATATTAGACAGTGCTGGCTTGGGCTGAGTCACAGTAACAGCCCAACTGCAGAACAAAAGCAGCCCTTCCCCATGTGCCATGGATAGCAGCAGCAGAGGAAGATGGAGTGAAAGACCACAGCTGCTTGTCTTGCTCAAGGAACGGCTCTCAAGTAATGCAGAGTTCAGAAAAAGGAAGGAAGGAAAAAGAGAGGGGAAAACCCACATAAACCACATAACAATTACTTTGGGTCAGCACAAAAAGCCAGTACCAATAGATCTAAAGCAGATAGTCTCACTCCTACAAAGCAAACTGAAGCTGTACATAATACTGTTTTATATAACAAAATTGCTGAAAGGTTCCTCAAGTGATTTGGTCCTAGTAAGCATCAAAACAAAACCCGTACTTACGTAGGCACTAAGTAGCTCAAATACCACAACACAACAAGGCATAATGAAGAAAAGAAGCATTGTTAGCATTTGCTTATTGCTCACATTTTTTCCTAAACTGCTTCTGTGATCACCATGATGTACTAATTTTGTTTAGAAAGCAAAATGTACTGGCATTCGTGGCTATGGCTATAGAAAATTAGAGCTATGACAAATTACTGCCATCTTAACATAAACACCAAAGCCAAACCTAGGTTTTCACTCTATGCATCACTTAAGGGGGGGAAGGAAGGCAGATCTGAAACAAGTTTTCAGGATTTCATTTTGTTTCTCAACAAAACCAAACAAACTATAACTTCTGTAATGCTAAGCACTTGAACAACCCCAGTCTAGTACTCTCTGTCATGGCTTTACTGTAAAATTCATGTAATATAGCATGCACAGAAAATATTAGTATTTCAGAATACACACAATCCATTTACATTTCCTTTACCCAATAAGAGGCAAAACCTCAGGAAGTTAGGTTTTGCTGGAGGAGGAAAATCTTGAAGAAGAAGAAATTAAATATATCTAAAATTAATCAAAATTACTTCTCTCAACTTTTATATAGCATCTAAAATGGAGAACAGATACTACCAACATAAAAATAAGTTCTCTAAGAGTATTTTAACATTCTGAATGATCCCAAGATAATATTCAGAGTTTGGAAATGGCAAGTTTTGCATGCTAATCAGTTGAGGAATAAAAATATATATGTAAATACTATGAAGATGGCTACAGAATTAGCATATAACACACATTCACATTTTAGATACTGTTGACACAGTACAAGACTAGGTTGCTGTGAATGTTTCTTTGTTTACCTGAAAGAAATAAGCACTTTAAATGCTGAGCTGCGATCTGGAAAATCCTGGGTTCTCTTTCAGTCCCCCCACAAAGCTTCCTGCAGCAAGCTTTAAGGCAGTCACAAGCCTCAATGCCCAACAATAACAAAACCCATCTTTTTTTGAACTTCAGTGAAATTTTCACACTCACATACAAATAACAATTTGTGCTTGAGCCTTTCCTGTGTTTTCCAGCTATTTAAAAAATAAATAACATATTTCCTTACTCAAGTGCAATAAGGAAAGAAGTACTTCCACCTTCTTTGCAAGAGATCTCTTAGGTTTTATAATATCATTAGATAAAGTAATATTGCACCCTCTGAAATTATCTACTGGTCTACTATGTAATCTCATCTTTATATTATGGACTCTGCTTTCACATGTATTTCTCTTCTCAGTTATATACTCTAAAACTGGCCTTCAGAAGCTTTTTGATAAAGGTATCCAAAGATATAGTAAGTAGCATCGCTGACCTACAGTGAGGGACTGACCCAAGTGAAATACTGTTTAAAACTAACACCACTAAAGTAACAGCAATATGTATCTCATTATATGGTTGTAAATTCAGCCTAAGCAAACCTGTTTCCTTCCAGTTTCCCTAGCAAGGTACTTTACAAAGACTATGCCTTAAGAACAGCTGTATGTTACCACTTTTGATAGTAGGATGACAATGTTCTTACATAAATCTTAGTGAAAACAAAAAGAATCCTTAAGTCTTCAGTTCTTTATACCATTTTCTGCATATCAGTAGAACAGGATGTTATACCACATGTCCACATACCCATCACCTGTGTTCCAACAGTGGCTGATAAAGGTTGTATAGGGAGAGTCTATCACAATCCTTTTCTAATCGTGACAGATAATTGTAAATCCAATATTACAGAACTAACAAGAATTAACTTTTCTGTCTGCAGTGTTCCACACTCATTTTTTTCCTCGCATGCCAATTTATTCCTCACTCTTGCAGGATCTTTCTAACTCTTTCCAGCTCTATTTATGTGCAAGTTGGGCTATCTTGAATACTGTTCATCCAAATGAGTTGATGTCTCAAATACATAGTGAGAAACACTCTGAACTGAATGAGCTGTCAGGATAAGCAGCCTTGCAGTTAGAACAAGGGACAAAAATATGTCAGCTAAGGCAGGAGTGAAGTATATAGGAAGATAAATGGCCTTGTCCCCTTAACAAGTTTTCATATGTGTTGCCTACCAGGCAGAGAGTAATAAAATACAGGGTCTTTGTGACCACCAACTCAACTGTTGGAAAGGGTTAATGCTGCCCTTTCCAATCTTGTGCATGCAAGAAATGGTGGTTGCCACCTCTTTACACTTCCTATGCAAATTAGCATCGCCTCTTTATGCCTCCCATTCAAATTAAGGGGTATGTCAAGCAACACCCCTCTTAGCAGGGTATAAAAAAAAAAGAACTTGAGTACAGCAGCAGGTGCGCACCCACTACAGAAGACCCCCAAGGAATGGATGATGATCCAGAACTTTGCCTACTCTTTCATCTCTTCTTCTAACTCTCTCTCTTCTTTACCTTTTCTTTCTTTTAAGTACATCATATATAGTTTCAGTAGTTTTTATAGTTCAAGGGATGAAGAATTAATTTTTTTTTTTTTTTTTAATGTAATGGACCTATGGTGTAAATCTCCTTAATTTGACCCGAGTGAATTGTGAAACCTGCATCACCACTCCCTTCTTTTCCCCCTATGTTGATCGAGCAGGACGTGACAAGATTTCAATATTTATAACCTTCTTCAGTTCATTTATGCATATGTTGAACAAAACATAAACCAGCACATATCCCTGACAGTGTTTTCTCTCCAGCATGAAAATAAATTATGTTTCCTCTCTCTCTTCTCTAGCTTATCATCAATCTACATGAGGACCTCTTACCCCATGGCATCTTTCTTTCATAGTATTTGATATGACACTTTGATGAACTCTTTTTGAAAAAGCTAGTTATGTTATACTGACTATATTCACCTTGCCCAGTTTTCTTCCTTAGTCCTTTAAAACAACAAAAACCCCTGACATTAATTACCCAAAGAGAAATAGCAATTCTGCATCAATACAAGCAAATGGTTACAGCAATACCATTTCTCCAAGTAATTATACATATATCTGTATTTATAATTCTTGAAGGAATCTCATTCACTGCTGGTGATTTATTTGCATTCAATGGATTAGTTCAGTCTAGAATTCCTTTCACTTGCAATGCAGTTTTGGATCACTCCTTAGAAATGCCTTCCAAAGAGAATGACAACTGAGAGGAGGCTGGCTCACTTCCCCCTTGAGACACAAGGTGCACAGAGTGATTAGGTCTTCAAACTGTGCAGCAAAATTTAGCACACATTCCTTTAAAGGTCTTAAAAACTGCTTTGGTGAAACCTAGCCATTTGCAGGCAGGTTAGGTCTTGAGAACGACCAGTTCAGAGAGATCAAACCACTCATGTGCAGTAGGTCTGAGACAGGTAGTTTTGAATCTTCTGTACAGTACATCTGGGACCACAGACCAACCAGAGACTGACAACACCAACCTTAAAATACTGATGGCAGTATCATAACTGAGAAAGTCAAGGAGGTCAGTGGAGAGAATTCATGTGGCTTTTCTGCAACAGCTTTACCTCCTTAAATACTTCCTTTGATCCTTTAGTAGGTTCACCTGATCTTTGACATATAAGGTTAGCTACTTCTCAAAAAATCTGCTTTGGTCTGTTTCATCAGGTACAGGCATGTTAGTAAAGTTTGTTTCCTGCATGTTGGGACACAACACACATTGTGAAGGATGCTTCTAATACCTCTATATAGTCACGTTCTTAAACACATCCAGGTAAGTTGCACAGGAAAGAAGTACATATAATGTCTGGATCTTTTAGAATTAAAAAAAAATTGTTTTAAATTAATTTTCTACCATCACTTCCTTAGGGATTGAATTGTTTTGTCCCACATGTACATTTTTAAATAATTAGGTTTTTTGGAAATGTTCTAGGTTCACTATTTTCCACCTTCACCTCATCACCATTTGTCCAAGATCGAAGGATCAAACATGGATATTCTTCAAGATTTCAGCCCTAAAAAACCAGGTCTTACCAATCATGTGTTCTTCCACACTTTGAAACAAAAAGATGGGAAGAGCTGAAAATTGTTTCCCTGTTGTGTTTTGGTTTGTATCACACCCCAGCTTACCTTTCCTTTACCTCCCATAAATTTTACTCCTTCCTTTCAACATGTTTCCCCCCACCCTCCCCCCGCCCAGTTCAGTTATTGAGGCTGGGCAGATGATACAGAAACATACAAGAAAAGCTAAATAGAAAGGTCCCACTGTTCAGCCTTTTATTAAACCAGTCTACCTGAAACAAGTCTTTCCGTATTTGTCTCCTGTGTTGCTAGCACTTCTTATATTATTAAAGCTGCACATCCCAACTCCTATGCCAAACCAGTGAGGAAACACCTTCCCTGGAAGCTTCCAACCACAGCATGCACCTTTCACCTATCAGCTTCATGGACTGCATTCAAATTGGTGCGACCAAGCTAACCCTAAAGCTGCAAATACACCTTTTTCATGCATCAGTCACACTAAATCATAATATTTAAGGCTTAATAAAGTGACTATGTGGCAAAATAGCTTCTCCCACACACACTCTTGTTCTTAATCAGTGCTAATTAAGTATCTGCATCATATAAATTGACAGTAATGTAGATTCCAAAGCAGAGTTTAAAGTGTAAATAACGATGAGATAAAAGAGATCTTTTGAGCAAAATCAAAGAATCAAGTAGTCATTATGTGTAATCACTATCACAAGTTAATGACATTTTGTGCTGGAACAGGAATATGAACAGGAATTAAAGCATCTGATTTTTTTAAACTTAAAAAAAAGTGTGTCCCAAACAGTTAACAAAACATCAACCATCACTTCTACCTTCAGCAAGTCAGTCTGGTGCAAAAACAGTGTCCAAGCCAACTGCAGTGTCAATGGACATGAGATGTGAGGAGGCCCAATATTATGGCTAAGATAATATTCATCCTTTTAAACTTGCCATATATGTAAGTAACAACCTTAAGACTGGTTAAGACTTGGTTATTCTAAGGTTCCCAGCTTTAAAATAAAAAATACAATAAAATAAAATGCCACACAACCAAACCACCCTATCCCATACTCAATATACTTCATATCCATATTTGTCTTTTTAAAAATATTCTCAATTAAATATTCCCAGCTAAATTGTCAGGCACTATAGCATATACACAGCTAGCTTAACTATCTTTTCAGCAGAACTCTGAACATTTTGGTTTGCTTTATTATTCCATAGTGAGGCTGAACACTTGGCTTAAGCCTGTACCTATTTTAATGGCTTGTTTTTACTCTCCCATTGATCTGTTGTCATGTTTAATCAAGACCAAAGGGAGGAAAAAAAAAAAAAAAAAGAGAGAGAGAGAGAGAGAAGCAAGTAGGGTAAGCTTCAAATACTGCACATTTAATTACATGAAGGACTCAGTGGGGAGGAAGGGGATAAATTGACCTTTGTATCAGTTTTCATGAGCTTAGGTGTCCTTTTTAGTTTCACAGAATGTTAACCCTGAAAGTGGGGAAATAGTGATTCCATGTTTGAATCAAAAGGCCACCCTGGGAAACAGTCTTACTTTTGCATATGATTTTCTGTAGAATATTATAAACCAATAGAAAAGTAGAATAAAAATTTGAGAATACAGCTGCTTACAGAGGGGTAGAATAAGAACAACAGTGGTGAGCAGGTATTTTTATGTGTTCCTAGTCAATGACTGACCAGCACAACACCTTCCCATCCTGAACAGGATGCTCTCACACACAAAAATACAAGACTTATTTTTCATGTTATTTAAAACAAGCAACAGCACGACAGTAGAATGTATCATTTCATACAGATATACTGCATATAGAAACCTCATACTCTCGTTGTTCAGTGGATATGACAGCTTTAACAGGGATTTTAAAAGGGTCTTAAAGTCTGTATTTCTTATTCTTAAGAAGCTTGGAACCAACTTCTTTCTTCCAGATTCCAGCCCTTGGAATCTTTATTCTGTGCATGTATCTCACTAATAAACAAAAGTGATTGATCTGGTGGGAAAAAGGCAAGCAAGTCATGCTACACAAATCACCAAACTGAGTATTTTAACTGAATACTGTTTTAAAAGCATAATATTCTCTTTTTTAAATATGCGAATAAAATATCAGATGACTACTAGAACTACTTTGGAGATAGTATGCAAACCCTACTTTGTAATTCGCAGCAACCTATCCTCAGATGATGTCATGCATCTCTTCATCTGAAATGTTAAACTTAAAGAACAGATCTCAGACAGAAGAAACTAAAAATGATCAGAAATAAAATAGCCCAAATTTCCCAATGAGACCTGTGCAAGCAGGAAAAACTCTCAAAATTATCTATATTTTGTTGACATGTACATACAGTTTTACAGTATGCAGTAATGATCATTGATGTTGTTCACATTTATTACAATTTCTATTGCATGTTTTAATCACATAAAAGGAGGGCTTCCATATGGAGTATGAAGACCTACTCAGATATCACAACTTCCTGCAGTAGACACCAGAAAGCTACTTCACAAGAAGTAGTCTGAGACAGCAAACATCTAAGCAGAAAAAATAAACTCAGAAGGAAAACTGTTTTCAGTTCTACATAAAGACTAGAATTGGCGTAAAGGAGGGGAATGGAGGCAGACAGGCAAAACCTATATGAATTGCATGAGGATTTACTGCAAGGACTAAGGTGGCTGCAAACTCTACTATGGGCACTGCCAAATCTGACATGGCCATGCACCTCTAATCATGTAAAATAATGAAGAGGTGCAGGTTCCCTTTCCCTAAATCAGGGCAGCATCAGCCTTCGCAAAGCACAGGAGTCGCATAGCTGTGTAGCTACGCTGCAGTCACTGCTGTGAAGGCAGCTTTGCACATGCACATAGAAAACTCATTTTAAGCCATCTCAAAGCAGCAAGAGTTTGATACTCAAGCAGGTTTAGCTGCTTGGAGATTCTCTATTCCGTGGCTACTCTGCAACCACTAAGCCATTCTGCTACTAAGTAAACTATTTTAAATTTACTTCACAATGCCTACACTGAATTACTTCCTAACTTCAGGTGTAACTTTGCTCCAGGAAGCTCAGCCACTGGTGGAACCCCTGACCATCTGGCCATTGGTGCCACCCTTCTGGTGGCAAATCATACAAGATCAGTCTTGCCAAGCAAGTGATGAAATGAGACCCTTATTCTCATCCTGCACTAATAATGAAAAATAAAATTAAAAATAATTTAAAAAACACACTTTTCCCAGTGCATAACTGAGGTGCTGAAGGTGAATCAATTAAAATATTCTTTAAAAATTTGATTGCTAAACATATGCACAGTCACCTAAGACATCATCTAAACTACATTTAATATTAAAAGTTAGACTAAGATTTTTAACTGTACAGTACTTAGACCTTTGTACAAAGAGCATTATGCAAATGCTATCACAAGTAACAGTGCAGGCAGGAGTAAGGCTGAAAAGTAGGAAAGAAACAAAAGTAAACACTAAGACAAGCATAGCAAGAGAGGCACAAAACAAATATCTTGGAGACTGAAAATGACAGAACATCACAGTCAGATCACATCCTTACAAACACTAGCCCAGCATTTTAGGCAAGAAGATTCTTTAGAGACCACTTTCTAATTTGAATTAGAGGCATATACAATATGCAAATATATGGGGGGTGCCAGATCTAAGAAAAATCTCCAATCTTCAGCAGGAAAGCATGAATTTTGATCACTCAATCAAACAGGGTAAAGAACAATGTTTCCCTATACATCCTGCGGGTATCACGTTGGACTGATCTGCGGACCATACGCATACACAGGAAAGTTCCTGAAGGAAAACCCTCAGTGCTCAGGAGCTGCACCTTGTTATTGACATAACAGCCCATCAGAGATGCATATGTGAAGATGGATACCTTATACTAGACTCACATTTTTAAGGAAATTTCCTATACAAGCAGAGTACAAGGGAACGTACCATCACCTCATGTCTTTACTCAAATTTAAAGATCAGAGATCTCCATTAAAGAATTTCAAAGCATAATTTAGATAATTAGAAATATTTTTTAAAAATCTACAAGGTGAGATATATTTCTTTCTTTCCTTTCTTTACATGTATCTTTTTTTTCCTATCCATATCTAGGTTTAGTTTTTGTTGATCTTACTTTCTATTTCTGCAATCTTCTCAGTCATAATAATTAGAAGATTTGCCCTTCATCCCCTTAGGAAAAAAAAAAAAAAAAGATTTTAACACCTCACCTCAGTCTTCATTTTTGACAGGAATTTTTCAACCAGGTCTCCATCTTATAAAGACAGGTCTTCTTTTGTATCTTCTAAACTCTCACACCACCATATTTCATGGTTGTTCACTG
The DNA here is from genome assembly GCA_033439905.1 of Ceryle rudis. Classification (NCBI taxonomy): domain Eukaryota; kingdom Metazoa; phylum Chordata; class Aves; order Coraciiformes; family Cerylidae; genus Ceryle; species Ceryle rudis. The sequence continues at coordinate 113,250 of JAAGNO010008323.1, forward strand.
AGCAGCTATATACTGATCATTTAATTTAGTATCCTGTTGTTGCTGACTCTTAAGAAAAGGCAAGCAACTTTACCTTCTCTGTGCTGTAAGTTTTCTGCATCTTTCACCTCAGTCATGTCACCTCTTCTAATAACTGTAATCATACTGTTGTTTCTCCCCATAACTTGGAACTGTCCTTCCATTTTCAATCATTTGTATTGTGTTTCTGGACTTCACAAATTCATGTGGGAGTTCTGTCATTGATTTCACTAGAGCTAGGATATTCAGTATTTACGCAGTCTTATTTCTTCTCGCCTTTTGTTTCTCACACACTTTTGAATACATGTCCTATTTCCTCTTCTGATAGCATCCAACAGCAAGCCTTCCTTCTGCTGGTAACTTACATTTGGTCTTCTTTGTTTTCAGTACAGTCCCTTCTCTGACGACACCTTCCATTTCTCTATTTAGGTCCTAGCTCATGATACTTAGCAGAAGGGGGGGCACGTTGGTTTTTTGTGTGTTTTTTTTGGTTGGGGGGGGGGAGTGTTGTTTTGTTTGTGTTTTGGTTTGGTTCTGTTTGTTTGGGGTTTTGTTGTTGTTGTTTTGTTATTGTTTTTGGTTGGTTGTTGGGGTTTTTTTCTATCTTAACAACACCAGCAGGCTGATCAGGGTTCCTAAGCAGAGGAGAACAGGCAAGAACTGTTGCACACAACGCACTCAATATATCTGGAGAACCCATCCAGTGACACTACCTTCTCCAAGAGCTACCAGAAGGAGACTCACTCCTGAGGAGAACAGTTTTGACTCTTCCTTCATTTCTCCACCGTCCTTCAATCTGCATTAACCTACAGAAGTAAGGAGACAAGGAAGTTTTGTGCGTGCAGACAGCAGGTACCAGCGCTGTGTATTTCCCACGCAAGCTTCAGACAGTTTCTCAGAACAAGGACAGTGAATGCACAGTGTTATGTAGGAGTCAGAGAGATGTGCTGTTTCACAGCAGGACTCCTTGCCTGACCAGCATTGGTTTGCCCAGCAGTGCCAGTTTGCCTGCCCTCCTCCCACAGCCTTGTGGGGCTCACAACAGAAGCAAGCGAGCTGCTGCCCATTGCATAAGCACCTCTGCTCAGTCATCATAGCTCCATCCCACCTGTGCTAGTAGAGCAGCCTTCTGCGGGTCCAAACATAGACAAGAAGCACAGGGCATCACAGATGCCCATGGGAGAACAGGGAGGTTGCCCAGGCTGCGCACCCTAAGCCACTTAAAAACCTCTGAGAGACACTGTGATGCAAGCCTGCATTTTGGTTCCTGAAGAAGTCAGACTTCCTACACTTGAGTTTTGCCCACACTGCTGGGGAATCTCAAAGTTCCTCTATGGACTATGCTGAGAAACTGTAGCACAGACACGGGTGGCTGAAAACTAGCAAGAGTACTCCGTAGATAAGAGCTGTCTGTACACACACAAACAGCTGTTAGGTAAAGATGGGGAAGTCAAGAGTCTTAAGAACACTAAATTTCTGGCTTCTGAAAGCCTATTAAACATCAGTCTAATGCAAATGCACTATGTCTCTGATACATTCAAGATTAAAGCTCAGATTCCTTTGTTATTTTACAGTGTAGGGTCAACATAGACTAACATTTTTTGCACAAAAGAATTGTTACTTTAAAGAAATGCTTAATGCTTTTAAGAATAACACACAATTAAAAAAATTGGTTTTTTACAAATAGATCATTCTTAAAGGATGTGTATTGTCTACATGGAACATGCATTTAACATATATAGCTGATGCTTAAATGCCTTGTTATTGTTGACTTCCCTTTCCGAGTACACACAAACATACACTTTTTTCCTGGTCTTAATATCTCACTGGATATGACTTCCTCAGTCCTATTTAGCATAATGGAAGAGAAAAGGCTTTGAAACCAAATGAGGAAAAGAAAACAAGGGTATACACATTATGCTTTTACTAACTTTAAAAACAGAAGAGAAATGGTCTAGGGAGGGAATCGAGGGACTGTCATTAGAAGTGTTAAGAATATGATCAATACAGTACTTAAGGAAGCAACATAAGATGGGGCAGGAAGACAGAAATAAATACATAAATAAGAAAAAAGAAAAAAAAAGGAAGAAACAAACTCCCAACAAATTTCTTGCTCCAATTAAAGGACAGACTAAATGACCCAGGAGGTGAAGAACAGAATCTAGGCCCAGAACCTAAAAATATAAAGCAGCATTTTTATCCACCTATAGGAAAGAAACAAGTAGAATGTCAAAAAAACCCAGTAAATGGTTTTTTTAAAAAACACTGAAGCTCACTTGGTTAAAGGCAGAAAGCAGCAGCTATTTTTGTGTTTCTAAACCCCCTTGATGCATTTCCTAGTGGTTCATCTTCTAGCAGTACGCTTTATGTGAACTGCGGTTCAAGTGACTCCACTTAAACAATAAGGTCTTGAACTGACCTTGTGAAAAGTCTTCCCTTAGAAATGCATAGATAGAAATGGACTTTAAAGGGTAGTATTACAGAGGCAGTCTTTAAAGGACAGTCTTCCAAGTTGCAGCTTATATGTGCAGGTAAGAGGTGACAGTGTTGCTTGCAAATGAGAACTATAAAATGGAAGCAAATTGCTTTTCATTTTAGTTAAGGAAACCTAAACTAGAAGTCCTAATAGGTTCCTTATCTGTTTGCCACAAACAGACTTTACATTTGCCACAAACAGACTTTACTAGATAAATAATTCACTGGAAGTGCACTTCTCAGCCAAATCAGTCATTTCAGATTCATGTGCAGAGCCACTGTAAACTTAATGACAGTAAATGCACCTTTCTTCCCAAGACCTGCATCTTTTTTTACATCACATCACTCAAGGAATTGCCTACAGCAGTGCCCATGCCAAACTTCTCCATGGTCAAAAGAGATCATTTCCACAGATCCATGCTAGCAATACACTGTACTAAAAATGTTTGCAGAGCAAACACTCAGCTTTTCTCCTGCTGGCCACAGAATGTGCACAAGGGAGAGGTACAACCGCCTGTCTGTGCCTCGCAGCACAGTCGGTGGTGGGATCACTACCAGCACAGAGGGTGCCAGTGCAGCGGCTGGAGAGATGGAAGACCACTGTGGCCTCTCCACACCTTTCCCATTGAGTGCTACATCCATCCTCCTCTCAAATGTCATCAGCCCAATTGAGAAAAAGAATTAGTTTCACTCTACTTCCTGCTAATTACAGAGTGTATAATCTGCCAAACGATGTACACGCTTATGTTGGCTGTGGCCTGCTGCCTCCCCCTGCTATCACAGGCATATTCACTCTGAGGCAGGCAGCGAGTGGCTTACCAGTGACAGCTGGCAAACCAGCCTCTGGGAATAAAACATTTTAGCACTTCATAAATTTCTAACAAGGTTTCAAATTGCTTCATTTTCCCTCCTCTCAGCTCTGTCAGCCTAGCAAAGGAGATGGGGGGAAGGAGGTGAACACTAATTAAATCTGCATCAGAAAAGTACAACTAGTAAGATAGTTCATTATTTTTAATAAGTATCAATTAGACCACAACTCCAAGCAAAGTTGGATTCTTCCTACAATCCACTGGCAGCATGGGAAAACCAAAATATATTCTTCTGCCTCAAATTTTCAACACAAGAACAAGAAAAGTGCTTTAAAGTGCAGCTGCATGACACATTTAAACTTAATGGAAGGTGACACATACACTAAAATTTGAAGGGAACATGTAGCATAGCTGGTGTTAATGTTAAGGTTTCATATCCCTATTCAGATAACAAATGGTTTCTAAATTCCTCCATGAAGCTGCCATCAGGATAAAAAGCTGTATTATCATCATTATTATTGATTAGACAACATATTACATTACACTGAATCTGACAACCTGTCCATAGGAATATAGCTAAAATAAAAATAATAGGATGTAAATGGCTATTGATCATATTTATAGTACACACTACCTCACAGGTGTAAGACAGCAATTCTCTTTTCAGTATCAATAAAAACAAAACAAAACAACAACAATAACAAAACAAAACACCCCCCCCACAAACAAAACAAAACAGAGGAACTGATTTAGAGGAGAAATGTACCAGAAAAAAAGATATTTATGCATTTGACAGTACAAAAAAATCATAAAAGATAAAGATTTTACATGAAAAATAGGATTATAGGAAAGTAGTAAGTAGAAATAGGTACTAGGGGAAAACAGAATAAGCATGTTTAATAGGAAATAAACATCACAGTAGAAGAATAGCCCCACATTGTTAGAGCTGTACTTGTCCTTTGGTCAAAATTAAGCCTTGGTACATGTGTCCCCATTTTACTAGTAGTGGAAACAAAAAGCCAGTATCTGTGAACACAATGATTCATTTTCATTATATTTAACTCTGCAAAGAATGGTGCTGCTTTCAACTTGAGAGACAAAAAAAAAAGAGCAGAAGAGACAAAAAGGTTCCAAATCTGGTCTGTGTCAGACGTAAGAGTCATCCAGTACAGTGCAAAATCCTGCAGGAGGGAACTGAAGACAAAAAACCCAAACAAACAAAAAAACCCAAAACCAAACTGAAACAAAACCAAAAAAACTAAACCAAAAAACAACCACCAAATACAAAACGAGCACACAGCAGAGCAGATGCTTTTATTTTGCAAGAAGAAAGAATTTGCCATCAGAGCCACCACTTGATGTGTCCTTTTCTCAGCAGAACCTCTAAACACAGATGTCTTTTCCAGAAAAATTTTGCCTGAAAATATGTTCACTTTTAAAGGAAAGTTGAATATTGACAGAAAAAGGCATACTGTCATATATTTGGACATCTTCATTAGAAGAGGCTGAGCATTGAATGGTTTCTTTCCTTGGTCTTTATTAGACCAAATACCCAAGACTAGTCTTTAGAAATCCCAAGCTGCACAGACCAAGAGGAAAGGATGGAGCAAGACATACCATTGGGGGAACAGGATCAGGTCAGGGAATAGTTAAGCATACCGGACATACATTTACCCATGGGCCTGACATACCCATGAATGATGAGGTAGCTCCCTGGCCTCACATTGTCACATTTGATAATATTTAACAGGTCATGGCAATTGGGAAACATAACTGACAACTAGAGGAAAGCGGATGTGACTCCTCAAAACAAGCAAGAAGGAGGACACAGGGAACTACAGGCCACTTAGCCTTATCTCTATCCCTGATAAGCTGGTGGAGCAGCTAAACATGGAAACCATTTCCAGACACAGAGGACAAGAAAGTGCTCAGGAAGAGTCAGCATGGATTTACCAAGGGGAAGTCATACATGACTAGCCCAATAACCTTCTACAGTGAAATAACTATCCTGGTAGACCAGAGGCTTTCAACACTCTTTCCTATAAGATTCTTATAGTGAAGCTGATGAAATATAGGCTGGATGAACAGATAGTGAGGTGGATTGAAAATGCTGAATGACAGTCATCAGAGGCACAATGTTTAACTGGAGGTCAGCCACTAATAGTGTGCCACAAGGATCAGTACTGGGTTCAGTCCTGTTCAAGAACTTCAGCAATGATCTGGATGACGGGGCAAAGCACACCCTCTGCAAGCTGACAAATGACACAAAACTGGGAGAAGTAGCTAATAAGCCAGAAGGTTATGCTATCGTCCTAGGAGTCCTCCAAAAGACACAATTTGAAAAACAAGACCATCACCAAAGATGACCTTGGTGCCGCTTTGCTGTGAAAATGAATGGCAGATTTATTTTAAACTCACTCTTGTTCTTAACTTGTCATCTTACCCATGAGACTGCTCAAGTAATAAACCTGGAGACATTCAGTGCTAAGTTGTTACGTAGATCTGTCTGCTGCACTGTATGTTTTCCAGTTACAGGATTTCAAGCAAAGGAAGTGCTAGTCATTTCAGCTATAGTACTGAAAGTGCAGGTCAGCAAAATTCAAGCAATAAATACAATATGTTTAAGTCAAAGAAACAAAACTCAGAATCATTAGCCATTGGGATACCGCACCGAACTGGTTATTGATCGCTTGGAGTTTTTAAATATAAGTTGGGCTGCTAATAATCAAACATTATTTGTACTGGGGAGGAATCTTAGAAAATAGTAAGAATAATTTAAAAAATGCTCAGGAGACCTGGACCTGCTTAGGAAATAAATTGTGTTATTAAACAGTGGAAGAGGCAGTAACAGTTTTAAAAATGACTCTATTTTCTCCCCAAATAAGGATGCAAAGGAAAAATTTTACTTTGCTCTCAATTTAAAAAAAAGAAAAAAAAAGAAAAAAAAAGGAAAAAATCTAATTCATAGAGAACACTTTTACTTTGGAAAAAAAAAAAAAAGAAATATTTGTATTAAAGATGGTGCAATGGAACCTTCTATCTTTGGTCTGAAAGCATATGTCGTAGTTCAACTGCACTCATTTTTGTTGCTTTTTTAAAGCCCACCAAAACCACAAAACACCTCACATCACGGAAGTCACCACACCAAGGAGCTCCTGCAAGGTTCGTCACTAGGTTTTGAGAAGGCAAGTCCAAACTCTGTCTGCCCGAGTACCACAAACATTGGGAAGGACAGCTTTAACATAAGCACTGGCAGCAACTGCCATGCATGCAAGGGTGTGAAGGAAGTTCTCATGCTTTCTCCTCTTGATAATAGACCATGCCCTTACATCTTCAGAAGGGGCACCCGAACCCAACCACTCCACAAGTGCCCAACTCACACCCCAGGCCACCAAGATGCCTCCATATACATGTGCGTGCTTACTTCATTGCTCTGAATTAGGATCCCACCTCTATACCACAGCAGCAGCAGCCTCTGAGCGTGGAGAGTGGACACCCAGACACCTCTCCTCATCCATCCATGAAACAAAGTTCGTCTTTACTTAAATTCTCCTATTACTGGATAAGGTCACAAACTATTTCTGGGTTAGTCCAAAGCTTTTTATTTATCCTGGAACACATGCTGCTTCTTATCCCTGGTCCCATTATAGCCAACACCACATACATAGGCTTAAGCAACCAGCATTATATAATCAGAGAGATACTGTCCTAATAATTTCTTGTAGAAGGACAAAGGAAACATACCTGTTAAGAATGAACAACACACATCATCTCATCATCACAGCAAATTTAATAGCAGGACAAATGTGTAATTGGCAATGTTTTGTGTAGCACAGCCAGAACAAAAATATAATTGTGTCACTCTTGACTAATCTTCCTAGAGCAAGCAGCAATCTTCTCTAGTGCAAGCCCCACATACACAAAGATGACCTGAGTCTGGCAGCACTCCCGCAGCAAGTTTGAGTTTCATCTTTGACAAGCAGCAAGGCTGAACAGATTAACAGCTGTGTCTATGAACTGCCTGGTTGCTGGTGCTGCATGCAAATGCTGGACCATGAGGGTGCCTACCTATCCCAAGGGCCCCTCTTCCCTCCACCTCTTTAATCTTCTCCAAGAATGCTGTACAACACAGCCACATGACTGTGACAGACACTTTGCTCAGGCCAGGCACATCTTGAAGCTCAGCCCCACCAGGTTACACCCAGCTGCTAACACCTCTGGACATGAATGTACAGAACAGCACAACTGTGTCTCTTGGTCTCACAGCCCCCCCCAACAGAATTTAAAACATAGAAATGTCTGGGTTGGAAGGGAACTCTAGAGGTCATCTAGTCCAACCCCCCTGCTGAGAGCAGGGACATCCTCAACTACAGCAGGTTGCTCAGAGCCTCA
>JAAGNO010008323.1:142975-157157 GCA_033439905.1 Ceryle rudis
TTCTACAACTACTACAGAAGCCGACTGAAAGAATCCCGTGAGTTCAACAGGACCAAGACCAAACTAACATGGCACTCGTGCTGAACATGCTCAAATTTGAGTAAGCAGCACAACAACACAACCTCGTTGTACTTTCTTCTTAAATCACCTTACAGTCTAAACCAGTATGTCTAAACAGCAGGGGCATAGTATTACTCCCTCAGTATCTATTCGACCTTTCTCTCTCTCCCTTAATTTTTTTTACAGGATGCAGCCTAGGTAATCTCTATGACTATCAAAAAATTAAGCTTTATTAAAGAAATGAATGCACAATTCTTCCCTTTGTTTCTCTTCCACTTGTGCAAAACCTAAATATCAAGCTAGTTTCAAGGGAAAAGCTAACATTTACTTGGCAGAAAAAGGGCAGAAGAAAAAGCATCTCTAGTACTGAATCTGTTGTGTCCCATCATCTCTTTAATCAGTACCCCTACCAACGTATTTTTCAGTACAGTGCATCCCTAGTTGGGAAAAACAAGGTAAAGGAAACAAATCCTGAGCTTCAGTAATAATTAGCAGATGGTTTCAATGGAAGAAGGGTCAAATACTCCCAGCTTTAAGACAGAAACACCCACATTCTATCATTCTTAGTTTTTAACATGAGTTTGTTATCCCGTTTACCAGAAGGGCACCTTTGAAAAAAAAAGGTGACTTTCCCTTGATGATTACCTGGCAGCTAATAATTAGTGTGCTTTCAAGTGTCTTTTTAAGTTTGCTTATTATCTCATTTCCAAGTAAGGAAGCATCAAAATTCCTTAGAAACACAATATGACATCATAAGAAGATTTTGCAGGAGCTTTCTCTGTATGTCCATTTATATTAGTCTCATCATCCATAACAAGTGTTTAAAAAGCAGAAAAACAACGATGATGCATAATGCATTGTGTCATGATGCATAATAATTAAAACCCCTCCCCCTGCTCCTGAGGTTTAAAATCTTTCCAAGTAAGCATTTCAGCATAAAGTCTTTGACAAAAATGCCATTTAGGGACTTTCATATTTACAGCTACGCAATTTGTCATCATTTATATTAGCAAGGTTTAAAATAAAAACAACGATGAAAGGAAGATAATACAATGCAAATCTACACTTGATGAATCTCCTGTTGACTAAAAATCCCTATGCTTGGCAGTCAGAAAAGTTATTACCCTGCCAAATTACAGATGGAATTGGTGTATTTGTTCCCTCAAAATTCTTTAAGCAGAAGAATATAGAATATCCCATGTTCATGTATTAGCACAGGTTACTTGCCTTTGGAATATTGATTAGCACAGCCCTAATGGGAATTATTTCACTTTTCCAAAGCAAATTAAAGATCTGAAAAGCAATTCTCAACTTAACTTCAAATGCAGTTATTTAAAAATGGATGATTAACGCAATTACTGCCTGGCACAGAGAGCATGGCTTTCCAGAGTCAGCCAGCAGAATTCACAGTTAATGCGGAAATCAGATTACCTTGAAAGAGCTCCCTTGATCCAGGGAAGAAAATATAAAATTGATACCTGGGAGCTTATTTCTCATCTGAATAACACACATTTCCTTCCCAACCATGAACTGAAGTTATATGTGCCCATGCTCTAGTCTGGGTTTTCTAGGTTTTTCAGACTAAAGTACAGAGAAGCACTTTATTTACTTGCATCCCTATGACTCATTTTCATTCACCTCCAAGGTTTCCAAAGTGCCTGATGAACAATGTTAATATTGCTTAAACAAAGAATTTCTGCAGGCTGTTTTCTTTAGTAATGATTCACTCGACAGAAAATTAGTTTTGTCTTTTCAACTTCTATATAGCAACCTCCAGCACAGAGTACACGTGTCACATTCCTGAGCATGGCTGTGCTAACATCTTTTAAGAAATAACACCCTCTTTATTAACTTCTGAGGAGCCAACACCCATACAAGCCAAGTAAATTTCCCTGACATCACATCCAAAAATTCATAGGAAAGCAGGGATTTGGACTTAGGTCTTCTAAGCTCTAGTGCCTACCCACCTTAGACTGTTCATCTGCCTTGTTACAGAGTCATTTAGACCAAATACAGTTTCAAAATCAAGGCAGAAATATTTCCAGTGAAACTTTATGTCAATTGCCACTCAGTTTTAAAACACCAATACATACTTCTGCTAAAATAGGGATTTGATAATGGCAGTAATACACATTCCAGAGGTAATTATTTTAGTCACATTTCTTCCTATTTCAGGTTCTAAAAATGTACTAGTTTTAAATCTTTACCAGATAGCATAAGCGATAATGAGCTGTAAATCCACAGAACTAAAATGTTGCTGGGAGCACTACTTATGACTTGTCAATCAGTATGTCTAAAAGTATATCTGTAGCCTATAAAGTGATGGGGGGCTTTTTTCAGTCACATAAATAAGAATACCAAAATTGTAAAATTCTATATGCCTTTTTAATAGTCCTATAAAATAGTCATACAATAGCTTTTCTGTTTATTGAAAAACTATAGTGACTTGATGTTCGCTTTATTTCCTTTTCTGTATGAAGAGCAGGGCAGGCTAGCAAGTGTGAGCATTATTTAATACTACATTATGTGACGTTTCACATTCCAATCAATTTCTTAATGAATTGGACAACAGTGTAATGGGAAATGCAATTGTTAGCCAGACCCAAAAGCAAGGAGCTACAGTTAAGAATTAAGCAATTCCTTGTTACATGTGCTGGAAAATTTAGGACTTCTCTGTAAGGTGACTGTGCACAAAATCAAATACCTTTATTAATTTTATCACTTAAGAAGATCTCAAGAGGCCATAATGATGTTCTGTCTTATTTCCTGGGCTCTGGAGCACCACAGATTTCTATGGTGTGGAATAAACAGCCTATCACCCATTCCAGGAAAAGGGAATTTAGGCAGTGAAAATCCACTTACAAAGAGGACTTCAAAAGCACTTCCAGATGCATTTATTGCCTAGAGGGAACAAAACATCAACAAAAAAATCAAAGCAAAACAAAAAAATAAGGTATATATAGAGGTTTCTTTCCAGAAGCATGAACGTTTGTCCTCCAAGTATTCTTTTGCCATGGCATCCTCTAGGAAAGAGTATTTCTTTTACCACAAGACTCCAAGTTCAACAGGGTTTTTTTATAACATTCTTATCCTGGTATGAATTTCAAAAGATAACTTACATGCACAAAAAAAAAAAAAAAAGGTGTACACTACATCACCACCAACTGCTCATATCCAACACATACAAAGCACCTGTATTATTCTTGAATGGATACAACAGAAGAGAACAGACAGACTTTTAGGAGCTAATTCCTCATGTGGTTTAGATCAAATTGTGCAGGGTTTGAGGGCTAATGCACCCACTTTAAATGAGATATAATCAACTGGCTAGGTTCTCATAGATGAGAGAATTAAAATGGTTTGGGTGCACTGAAAAGGAAAAATGATCCAAGTAAGAGGTACATTTTCACTATTTTACTAATGCATCACTGTTGGCATAACTTGTCCCTTGAGAACTTCACTCGTGAAAGGACACTTTTCCTAAAGCATTTACACATTGCGATCATGTACCACAGCGCAACTAATTAAACACCGCTTTGCTAGGACCTTCACATTTGCTATAGCCTGTCATGATCAAAAGTTATTCATTATTGGATTTACAGAAGTAACTACATTCATTTTCAAATTGCATGCCAGAGTTTGTTTTTGAGCTTTTAAAAGTATTTTTTCTATGATATTTCTTCAAAGTTTATTTGCTAGAGTTGCTAGTAAAATATATCTAGTCCCACATGTATGATTTCTGGTTGATAAAATTAAATCACTCCAATTCTCTTTTCTGTGGAAATTTCCTTGATCTGATCTGTGATCTCTTTCTTTGCCAGAAAGCATTCTTCTGAATATTCTTTCTAACCATTCTCCGACATACACATCCTGATCTGATGAAAGCACAGGCAAAACTTGAAAGAAATATTGACTTTGTAGAAGCACATTTATTTTCATTAAGTCAGTTTTTCCAAGAGGGAATAAAAGTAAGTCACTTCAGGTGTTTGATTCCAAGCTTCTTTCTGACAGAGCTGAAGTAAAATTTCTTATTCAATTTTAGTCATCTCTGAGGATAGATCATCCCTGAATATTTACTTTTCTGGTGTGATTGGGGAAGGACAGAAAGCAGAATAGTTGAAGAAAAATAAGTTGAAGCACAGATGTATTGCTGTCCTAAATTTCAAACCAATTTGTTAGGCCTGACAAGTGCTACAAGCTATCAAAGAAAGCCCTGGGCAGGAGAGGGGAGGACAGAGGAGGAAGTAGACTTTCTTCCTGAGGTGAGAGGTAGCACTGCACTAGCTGTTGTTAATGCAAGAGGAAAAGGCAAGGCCAGGAAAACTTAAATTTCTGTTATTTCAGGCAGTAAAAATCTCCCATACATGGGTGGTCCAGAGTTTAAGTGTATACAGTAGCTAAATAGTTTCAATGCAGTAATTCCACTTTGAAAATATAGCATATGGGTTATCCAGTGGGGTTTTCCCCTCTGTCCCCAAATGATCTTCTTTCTGCTCTGTTTAGTAGCTGTTTCTAGGCATTACTAATTGTCATTCATGGCAAATGTAGTCAGCTGCTCATGGACCCAAATCCAAAAATTAGCTGCAGGCTTTTCTTAGAATAAAACAAAACACAAAACATCCAGGTTTCTGCAAGAGGACCATTTTCTCATTCTAATAGCCTCCTGTCCCCCTCTCTCGAGATATATAGAGAATAATTATTGCAAACAGCAGAGAACTGAGACACCTGGAAGGTACATGGAATGTACAGGAGGTTTGCAGAGAGTAATACTGAACAGGGCTCTAACTGCATGTATTTCTCCCAGACTGTGCATTCACATGAGCTGAGGGCAGCCTGAAGGGGCACCTGATAAAAGGCCTACTTGCAAGCAAAAACAGGACAAGGAGGAGGATGATCCTAAGCATACTACATGTCTCACTGTGCAACAACAAAAGCAGTATTTCTGAGCAGAAAAAAACCCTGTTTTTAAAAGTCAATGATGCAAACTAAAACAGGCAGGCTAATGAGTGAGATAAGGGTACCAAGAAGAAACGTTGGGGTGATAAGTCTCTCCAGTATTGGCACAAACTTCAAGTCTCACAAGAGGAAAGGGGCTGTCCCAGTTGCAGACCTGTTCTTTCTCTTCTTCCCCCATCAGGTGCAACTGTGTACAGCCCTGACCACCCTACCACAACTCCAGCAATTATGAAGAACAACCTGATCTGAAACAACTGAGCTGATACTAACTTTAAATCAGTATGCTCAATGTAATCAAACAAACCAGCCAACCCCAAATACATTGAGAAATTGTGAAGGTCAGGGAGAGAAGTGGAGAGAGTGAGAAAGGTTTACATCCATTAAAACCAGTCAAGGAAGCGTGACTGTTTCCCAGAAAGGACAATACATGTGTCAGGCAGAACACCAACGGCTTGACAAATGTGCTAGTACTAAGGGTTGTTTCAGCATACACCTGCAACAAAGAACATGGAAACCTTCAAGGCCAGGTTCAAAAAGAAAGTTGATATCAAGTTTCTGTGCAAGACTTAGGAGACTTAAACTGCAGTCAGAACCTTATATTGTCTCATGTCTCTCCCCACAAAAACAGACCCTCCTCAGAATCCCTCTTTATATGTTTGTAGCTACAGGAAGGTGGGAAGACAGACTAACTACAGTCCTGATACATTTGAAGCAGAGCTCAACATATTTAGGAAGAGGTCATATGCCTAAAATAGCAACAGCTCATCTTGTCGACCTGGGAGGTGTCATCTTATCCACTGTTACCAGTATTTATATAAAGATATCACAAGATAAACATGACTTAAGCAGGTGATGCCAGTAGCAAAGTGAGGTAGTGTTTTTATACAGTATATGGAGAGGTTGCCCCTTCCTTCTTAGCTTAGGTTTGCTTCTTGAATGAAAATCAGTAGTGACCTCTGCTGATAGATTATTAGCATGTGTATTTACTATGGAAAGAGCAAGGACTATGCAATACCACAGAGATGGCATTTTCAAAAGGGTATTCATGCTGCAGAATGTGAATTCCTCTAGGTCTAGAAGTCTGAAGCTCCAAGGATATTTACATTCATCCAAAAGAGCTCTTGCCAGGTCGGCATGGAAAGTGCCCCCATTTCACAGAGAGGGAAGCAAGCTAAAGTTGAGTACCCTATCCTCCACAGCCATTTTACTAGTTTCTTATTTGAATATCCTTCCCCTACTCCAAGATAACCTTTACAAAGCTGACCTCTGTCAGATCACAGAGGACATTTGCCATAAAGAAAAAGAGCAGGCATATGATTCATTCACATGGAATATCTAGCATGCTTCACACATTTTAGCTTATTTTGCAGTAAAGTCCTCAAGCTTAAGTAGCTTACCCAGGGCTAGGCAGAGTCTGAGGACCTGTCCACATAGGGATACTCAGGAAATGAATCTGAAATTAAACTTTAAAAAGAACGAGCTAAACTGCATCCTAAGCTAGCACTTTCATTTAGAATTAGATCCTTAATTCAGCTTAGCCTAATTCTTTCTGTTCTAAAATAGGGATGTTGACACAAGCCTTCTTCCAGATCTATTTATCTGAATCAGTTAACGGCATTAACTGCCTCCAGGTAGCCATCACTGCTTTCCAGATGGAAGTTTCCTCCCCACACAACTATGACAGCAGAGTGATTCATGCAAGTGGTCCTGCTTACAGACAACTATATCAGCTGCAATTTAAAACAGGAGGTTTGCATTCATTAGGCCTCTTACTGAAAGGGTTTCACACAAACCACTACTCTTGGGGTAACTTGCAGGGGCAACAAACCCTCCCAGCCATGTAGTAGACAGCTGTAGGTTGTAACTTCTTAAATCTGCACAGGTGTTTATAGAAGCATCTGCCTACAGTCTGGTCAGAGGGAGTAAGCAAATGGGGCAATTGTCTGGGATACCCACTTGACTAACCAAGACAAAAGTGTAAATCAGTGAGCCAAGGATGCGCGTGAGACTGCGAGGGTAAGGTCCCTGGCAAAGGACAAGCCTGAATTCATTGACAAGGCATAATTTTTCTTGAACTAGAAGCTTGACGAGATGTCAATATTCAATTGCTGCTACACAGCTGCATCTTAAAGACCAAGAGTATGAAGGTGCTCTTGGCCTCTATGACCTTAATTATGGAAACTCATTTACCCCATGTTGTTTTATAGTTAGTAATAGGTTGTAACATGCCAGTCACCTCACAGGTAAAATTGGTTCTTAGACAGTCTGAAGGAGTGAAATAAGATGTTATAAGAGGTCTATGAATCTGACAGATTTTAAGGTAAACAAAGGGAAGCAGAGAGAAAAACATTCTTTACATCCCTATTCCCTTGCTCTACCTTCCCACACCTGGGGTACAGCAAAGCTAAATCCCCCTAGACAGGTCTTGGCAACCCTGTGCTCAATCTGTCTCACACTTCCCCTGAGATAAATTCAGGGGAAGGAGAGAGGGGGAGAGGGATGGAGGTTGCTCCATGGTGTTTGTTTTTTGGTTTGTTTTTTTTTTCCACTGTAGAATGGAAACAAACCAAAGGATTTAAATTTACCATCATCTATCTGAACTCAAGCCTCTTATTACTATCAAATAGTCTCTGTCAGAGTAAGCCACTGGTGTTCAGAGATAGCATCCTACCTCCACAAAAATGGCTGTCAGTTAACACATCTAGCTGTGTGACACCTATTTATGTCTAACATTCAAAGCCAAAGTACCTCCTCTTTAAAAGTTTTTGTTATTGTTTTTCCTTTTCTCCAACATGTAGAACCTAGTCATGTGAAAGAAGATAACCTGAAAATGCAGGACCCCAAAGACAAAGAAAGCAAAGCTGCAGCTAAATATTAACCTCTTCATGGCACCAAGGTTATAAATTCAGTGTGTTCTCCATTCTACACCCTTACTAAAGATTATCTCCTACAGATGACATGCAAAAATAAACCTGGATAAAAAGGGAGGGAAAAGCAGGTAGCAGGAGAAAAAAAAAACAATCTTCTCTCTCTCTCATACAGAGAACAATTTGTTCTGCAGAGAGTCTTCTGGACCAATATATATATTTCAGCTTTGAAAAGGGGAGATTATTTGGGGAAAATACTACTCAGAATGGAAACAAAGGATTTAGCTGTACCACAGCTTTTTGCTTTTGGCAAGTCGTGAATGGGACATGAGGTGAGTGTATAATAACAGAAAAAAAAAAAAAAAAAAACCCACCACACTACACACCACACAAACTTGGACCCTTCCCCCCTTTTTCATAATCCTTCAGAATATTCAGATCATCCAGGCAGAATCTGTGTATTTCTGGTTCTGTTCAGTAGAGTAGAAAAAAAACAAAAAGCCCTTTCCACTGTTTTCCAACATCAAAAGGAAACGTAGTGGATTTTAATATAGAAAATCCATTACATACAGGAAAAGGCAAGAGCCTCGTACCAAGCTGCAAACAGTAACGCTTAAGCGCAAGGCATTCAGGCGATGGAAATGCATTCAGAGCGTTTAGCACATAGGATTAATCGAATTATAATTTAATCATCTGATCAAACACTAATTAGCATAATCACTTGAGGGGAAAAGCTGCTAGAGGAACAGATGAAAAAACACCTTGGGCACTCAGCACATTTTAATGACGCAAGATCATGCACAGATATTTTTTTTTCCTTAATAAAACACAGAGATTGAGGATCACAGTGCTGAAAAAAGCAATTTAAATATTCCAGTCCTAGATCACATACAATTCTGCAGTATGGAAGATGTTGAAGCTGCTTCTGCAAAGCAGAATTTGGAATTAAAGAACAGCTGTAGAAGCGCAGGACTGCTACACTACCCTGGCTTGCCATGTAAAGACTTGAGCGTGTGCACACATTTTGGCCCACAGTGTTCCCTTATAATCATCACTCACTGATTCCTCCAGAGTCTCCCACATGAATGTTTAACTATAGATCACTTAGATGACCTTCAGGGATACAGCAAAGTATTAGCATCCTTTTACAAACTGCATTTGAAGTAATTAGTCTAAATCAGCTGGGTTTTTTGGCTCAGGGCTGGGGAGAATGGGAAAGCAAGAGATATTAAGGAAGATTTTCTGTGTAATATTGTCCAGCTTTCCTAGCAATATCATACCATCCTTTCAAATCATAAATTTGGAGGGACTAGAAAAATCATTCCTGATGTTTACCCACACAATGAAGTGACACTGGCATCTGGAGAGTGTGCAGGAAGAGATGAATGGACAGAAGGAAGCCTGGAAGACTGTACGGGAAGAAGGAAGGAAGGGGGAAACGTGACACTGGGGGGGGGAGAAGAAGATCTTAGAGGGTGTCTTTTATTTGACTTTTTATACAACTATGTAATTGAATTATTCTTAATAAGTGTTTAGCTTTTCAAATAGATAATCCTTCTGGACACTAAAAAATGTTTAAAAGTAATGAACTGCAACATTTATAGAACTGATTTAGAAATAAGTTTCCCTACAATATTATGGAAGGAAGCAAAATTATGAGCTGCTTACCTACATTTTAAAGACACTGTATCATACAGTCTCAACTGTGAGCTAAATTAAATTGATTATCCCTCTCTTACACAGCTATTACTAATAATACTTTTGGCTTCTGAAAATGCCTGTACATTAATAAAATAAGATAACCAGTTACAGCATAGGGACAGTTTACTCCAAGATTTCTCCATACTGGGCACCCTGCTATGTGCAATATGTATACACAGTCTGGAAACTCTCACTTAGCATAGCATGCAACTCTCCACTGCAGATGACAATTCTAGAAAAGACCCCAGCAGCAAAGTTTGTCACTTTAAAGCACTGATACACTTTTAATAAGAAAAGTGACTGATAAACTAATAGGTAATAAATTTGTTTCTTACTACCATAAAGGTAGAACCACCGTACTGCATGCGTTCCTGGCTCAAAGAGAAAGATCATATACCAGCATATATGGAGTCCACTCAACTAAATTTTAAACTTTTAAATGAAATACTTTTACTTTTTATGTGGGTTGGTGTTTTTGTTTTAATATCTTGCTTGTTTAAAATATATAGCTTTAAATTCTTGATTGTTTCTTTACAAGAAAAAAAAAATTAAAAGCAAAGCCAGGAGATTTTGCATCACCTCACAAAAATTACAGTATGATAAAATGAGAGGGAAGCGACACAAAGTTGGTAACACTACTTTAGACAGCACCATGGCTAGAGATAGGCTGGAACACAAGACAAACACCACCATCTCCCCAAAACTATCCCTAAATCTCTCTTCTCTTCCTGCCCTCTCAAAGGATAGCAGTCCTGAACCAAATGAGCATCACCTGCTGGTATCAGAAGCACATCTCCCCATATCATCTTCTTTCTAAGCTCAGGAGAGTACCAGCACTGTGCCATGTCCTAATGCCTTTATTTTACACTTGCTAGCTATTAAATATGTGCTACTTATTTTACATAAAATTCTCTTAACACAAGACCAAATTCACATGCTTTATGAAATGCCAGAGCTTAGGCGCTCAACCATCTTTAGTCCGCTACTCCAGTTATTCCAATGTGCATCTACACCAGGGACTGAAAATAGCAGAGAGATGTGGGGAAGAAAAGTAACTGCAATACACAGTGGGCAAACAAGGTCATGTTCAAAGAAAACAGCTAAGACAGAAACACAATGTACTGATCCAAAAAATCCTCAAAGTTTCTTGAAATTAAGTAGCAGTTTGACTACTATTATTTAGCTGTGTTTTAAAAAAATTATTAATTCATTTTGTAATTACTGAAAATCAGCATTCTCTTCTTCTATAGAAATGTATTTTGAGATGTGGTAGGAATATTGTAATTGCTTTTATCTACTAGGGACTAACTTTTGAACATAATAAATATGCACTGAACTGCTACAGCTACAGTATTTTCAGACAAGCATTTCTTTTTCCTCTGCATTGCCTTCACATGTGCCACCAGTTAAGACATTCAGAAAGGCCTCTAGCTCTGTCACTAGTGAAACAAATGCAGCTTGAGCATTTAACAGGACAGTCACATCTCTCTGAAGTTGCACTGCTCCTTCTCAAGCATGAACACACCAGTTAAAAGCAAAAAACCGTGCAGAAAGGAAGGAGTTTGGACAGGATTTTTACTCTGGACCAGGATATTAAAGCTAAAACCTAAACCATCTTTTATTCCCCAAGAAGAGGGAAAAAAAAAATAAAAAACAAAACCCACATTCCCTATCCCACCATATCTGTACAGCCTTCCTCAGAACTCACTACACAAACAGCTTTCCAATTTCTTGTAGAGACAAATTGCTGCTCTCCAATGTGGCAGCAACCTGGTGTGTTGAAGACACCCTCCTCCACCCGGTAGTGCTCTCAGACAACTGCATCCAGAGAGAGCCCCAGCAGCAAGGCTGGATGTTCAGGAGCATGCGCTGAGCAGATCCCATTGCACCAAACATGCTGGTTGTCCAGCTCCCCACAGCTGAACAGCAAATCATGACTGCCAGTGCTTCTCCGAAAGCCTGACAGCTCAGCCTCTGTTTCTGAGGATTAATTATCTCCCTCCTGCCCAATAAAGGAGCTCAGCTCCTTCCTTCTTCACTCAAATAAGGGACTTGCACATCCTACCCTACAGCCTCACTGACATTTGTGGATTGTTTTCTGCCCTTGATGCTCCTCACCCCTCCAAATTCATTTGTTGAAAAAGCTTTCACAGACAGAAGAAATACTGGTGTTACCAAAATAAATATAAATTACTGCAAGAATAAGCTGGAGAGAGGAGGGGTTGTAGGCCTCATACTAACCTGTATCACATATGAACTAGCACAGGCAGATGCAAATGAAAGAAAAATTGAAAGACAAGGGCAGTTGGGAGTTTGAGCTCCCCCTTGCTAGACACAGTAGGATCCATGCAGTGTACCAGCTTCCTCCCTGGCACAGACCAGCAGTCAAGATGGAATCCCAAAGCCACGTGCTATTTTATTCCTCATCCACGGCTTCTGCTTTCAAGTGAGCAGGCTCAGCCTTGCCTTCCCCACTGCAGACTGAATACCCTCTACCTTCCCTCACCCCTAAGTACCCATTTTGATTTTTATATATTTACGAAAAGCTGAGAACAAAAAGCTCCATTCAAAAGACATGGCAAGCATTGCCTATCACTTCAGGCCCATAGTGAGATGAACCTTACTTTCTGTGCTTTCCCTTGCAAAGATAAAAAAAATCTGTTTTCTAAAACCCCCACACAACAAGACTGTAGAAAAGGCTGTCATGGCGGAAGAGAAACCTTCAGGTCACACAACAAAAATAAGAAGAAAGGTACAAAGGAAAGCTTCTTAACTATGTACAGCTAAAGGAATTAAATAGTATAATGCAAATCTTTAAACATTTGGGAATTACTTTAATATGCCAAAAAGATCCCACCAACCTCTATATTAAATATAGGCTGGATATTAGAAAAAAGTTCCTTAATATGAGGGTGATAGATGACTGGAATGGGCTGCCCAGAGAGGTGGTGGAGGCCCCATCCCTGGAGTCATTCAGGGTCAGGCTTGATGGGGTTCTGAGCAACCTGCCCTAGGTAGAGAAGTCCCTACTTGTGTAGGG
The DNA here is from genome assembly GCA_033439905.1 of Ceryle rudis. Lineage (NCBI taxonomy): Eukaryota > Metazoa > Chordata > Aves > Coraciiformes > Cerylidae > Ceryle > Ceryle rudis. The sequence goes on from JAAGNO010008323.1 coordinate 155,600, forward strand.
AGGTTGGACTAGATGACCTCTAGAGGTGCCTTCCAGCCTAAAACATTCTATGATTCTATGAAATATCTACACATGTACCTAGGGAACATGTAATTCAGTGACAGTCTCACAAATTACCTCCTCCTTATCATGAGACAGCAAATGCCTCACTTTGTGCTTTACAACTGCAATTGTAACCCAAACTATGCTTGACCAGTCTACAAATAGTACATGAACTGGCCTTTAAAATGCCCCACAGAAAAGCCACCTAATGGCAGGAAAAGACTCAGTCAGAGAATGTGCAGTCTATGCAGGAACTTCTGGATGGTGAAACACAGGAGGCATTTTCTGTTTAAATTGAGGTCCATGTGAAGCTTTGTTTGCTTGAAAAAAAGTATTTTCCACCTAGAACCCATTCCAGAGACATCAGAATCTACTTTTTATAACAAAATGGACTTTGTCGAGGACTTCCTCGGTCCTTAGCTCAAGCAGAAGAGGTCTAACAGCAGATCACTTGCTCACCTCTTATTTTTCAAGAGACTGACTTTATGCATTCACATTATATTCTTAAGTCAGGGCTAAAATTCCAAATAACATTCTGACAGAAAACCCCAAAGACTTAAGAAGCTAACCGTGTAAAACAAAAACAACAACAAACAAAAAGCCCAACACACAATGATTTCCAATTGAAAAAAACAATCACGTAAGAAAATATAACAAAAGCCAGATCTTACATTTTATACATCACCTTTACACAGTCTGGGGAAAAAGCAACCAACTAGCATTTTGGTGCACTCAGATCCTACCATGTGATTTGTGCAGTCTGGTGCATGCTGTAACAGCATCAGCATGGGTTCCTTCAAGTCTGCACTTTTCAGCATCCCAGCATTTGGTATTTGAACTCCATAGTAACCACTAAACCTCTAGGAAAACTTTATGAAATGACAATATATTATCATGGAGATACTTCTAATGAACAGAACTGAAAATGCACACTTTCATCGAGTCTCTTAATTTTGTAGCACCTATAAACTGTGGTCATGCAGAACTGTCACTCTAAACTGCTGAGACACAAACACCCTTAGTGTGCAGGCTTAGCATAAGCCACTCATTTGTAAAAGCACATGGGAGGATTTCACGCCAACTGATATTTATACAGACAGAGCAACCCTACAATCTTATCTATAGAATCACTGTGAGTAGATTATGTAGGTAGGCAACTATTCACAGCTACAGAAAAACATAGTTATATTCTAGTTGTATTGAAAGATCCCCAGTCTTTTCAAGAATCACATTTCTGATAATCTTAAAACATCAGAGGGCTCTCCAAAATGTATTCAAAAAATTACTTCAGATGGCAGAAAGTTACTAAGAATAATTTTTAGCCTAGTACAAACAGAAGTCTTAAGCCATAAACCTTCTGTATGGGATTATCATGTAATTAACTGGAAGAAAACAGCATCATTACACTTGGACAGCAAAGCAAGTGCCAGATTTTCCATACATAGTATCTTTTAAGCAATTACAAGTTATATAGATTTACATATATATGCATCTGTATATCAATTTTTTTTTTTTT
>JAAGNO010008324.1:0-27033 GCA_033439905.1 Ceryle rudis
TGCTGAGCTTAACATCTTGCTTCAGAAAGCATCTCCTTAAAGGTACATGGCCCTTGTCTTCTAGCCATTCTCCAACATGGTTTCATGAACAATCTCTTTGTAGTCATCCCAGGTTACCTGTCCTTGCTTCCACCCGTTGCGGATTCCCCTTTTTGTGTTTGATTTTGGCCAGGAGTTCCTTGTTCATCCATATGGGCCTCCTGGCATCTTTGCCTGATTTCTTCTTTTTAGGGTTGCAGTGCCTTTGAGCTTGGCGCTCCAAGATGCAAGAGCAACACGTTTTCTGCTATTCTGCGTTGCAAAGCTGCACAGAATACCTGAATAGATTGTATCACAAAATGCTTTTAACAGGGTATTTTTAATTAGCTGTTCCTAATGATATAATTGTAGAATATCCCGAGTCTGAAGAGACCCACAAGGATCATGGAGTCCAAGTCCTGACTCCACACGGGGCAACCTAAAAGTTAAATCATATATTTAAGAATTGTCCAAATGCTTCTTGGACACCAAGAAGGGAGCACAGTTTTGTGCGGTGTTGGACTTCCAATACAACTCTCTACAAAGACAGTCGATCTTTTGCTTTGTGTCAGAGGTGCACAAGTGCAAAGAAAGTAAAAATGTAGTTGTTGGAAAGGAGGAGTTGCTGGGTGGAGTTTCACTTTTTTTTATATATAGTGCTGCTAATCTTTTAGAGATTAATGTTAAATAAAATCAGACCATTTATTGAATCTTTTTATTATTTTGAAGTCTATTTGGTGCAAGAAGTGGAACATGCAGTTACTTAATATTGTCCCTGTTTCTAAAATGCATCGGCTAGGATATTACTTGGGCTAGCTTCTGTCCATTATCGCTGCTTTGGACGCTCAGGCATCACTGCTGCTTTAAAAGCAACAAGGATCCGAATTTTTAGAATATTTCTGGTGGGTTAGTTTTGGCATGTTGCTGAAATATTTTGAAAGTAAACAAGCTAGCAAAAGTTAAGAGTTTATGATTTAGCCAAGCCTGGGTGGAATTTCATGGGACAGAATAGAAATACCAGAACCTGGTTAGTTCTTTACTTTCTGTGAAGCATCAGGAGCTTGGTATAACTCATGCAGGTGTTAGATAATTTTCCAAAGTGTGTTTGCAGGAGTTTTTCTGTTGGGTTTATTTTATAATAATAACAACAATAAAAGGTGCTTGGAAGGCCGGTAACAATGGTCATCTCAACTTTCCTTCCAAGAAGTTCATACAAGCTGTTGGAGGAGTTTGCATTCTCTTCCAGTGTCTGCCTTCTCCATGAAAAATATCTTACAAAAAAGACATCTAGTGGGATATGCTTTGAATAAGCTTATTTTGATGACTTTGAATTCTATTTTTTTCCCTTCTTTTTATTATCATTAGGGTGAACTAATGGGATTTGCACAACCTCTTTTTCAGAAAGTGATGAGAATGTGGGGAAAGTGAAGTTAAAACCCAAAGTTTTCTTTGTCACTAATTTCTGGCTCAAGACTGAGGTCAATGCATTGAGTATTTCATACCATGCTGTGGTATAGTGCAGTAACCTCTACCTCAGACCTGCTTCCTGAATGCTGAAGTGTTGAGGTTTTGGTTTTTTTTCCTTCTGCAGGTCTACATGTGCTGTAGGTTTTGCTTTTCAATACCTGTCTGAATTCGAGTAACTATCCTGGATAGAATTGAGACATTTAGGGCATTTTTATGGTACATCAGCAGCAGTAGCTGAAATTTCTGGTGTGCTGTTACATCATGAGGGGGAATCTTTCTATCTTTAAAAGAAACTCAGCTTTGCAGCAGACCTTTTGTCGAATGTTGTGTCTGCTATAATTTTTATACTCTTCTTTGTAAGTCTGAGTTAACAACAACAAGAAGAAAGTGAATCATCTACTCTGCCATTGCAAGATAATTTTCTTAAACTGAGAATATGATCTCTTCAAACCCCTGTGATTACAAGAAGGTCTTCTTGGCTAACACAGCTGCCAAGCAGCAATTTAATATATTGAGCCTCCACGTTTGTTTATATTTTTGATTAATTTTAAAAACAAGCAAAAAATCCCTGCAAACTGTTGTAATGGAAAGTTTCTGACCTGCCTCAAGATTTTAACTTCTTACTTCTTTTAGCACTTCTGTTACTACTCTCCTTTGAAAACAACAAGAATATATTTGTATTTTATACTCTGAACTTCATTAGCTTTTGCCTTTTTTATTTTTTTTTCCTTCACAGGTTAATTGCATTTGTCTTGCAGTACAGTTGTTAATCCACCAGAACATTTTGTTTTGTTTGTGCATTTTGTTCAAAAAGTCTTTGAACAAGCTCTTGGCAGAAAGGATTACTGCCTTAATATCCGTCAGAAAGTGGTTCCTCATGTTGTGCAATACAGCGTGATACTTGAAAGCTAGTGACAAGGTTATTTGAACTCTGAACAAACTTTGAGAACATACTCAGCTCACTTTCCTTTCTTGCAGCTATTGTCAAGTGTTCTTCATTTGCTTACAGAATGAAAAGGCTCATAAGGTTTTTTTGAAGGCAATGTTGAACATTTGTTTTAAAACTGTTAGTTTTGACAAGAGAAATGCGTGTTTTATCTAAATGAGAAAGTATGACAATACGCATCGCTACTTAAATTTCTCCTATCAAAACCAGTCGCAAATACAAAACACAGTGTCAAGGGAGACTTTCTTAGCTTGAAGACTTCTTCAGTGCCCATTCAGTGTAGCTTTCCATCTCATTTCACATGACACCAGGAAGAAGAAACAACCAAATAGCTTATTTTTCTCCTCAGTCTTCAAAAAAGAATGCCTTTTGCTTTCTGTGTGAGCAGATGCTTTTCTCTTGGATCTCAGCTTCTGATGAGGAAAGTGGAAAAGCAGCTGCAGTTAACTGTCCCCATGTGCTGAAAGACAAGCCAGTGGGGAAGAAGACTGGCCTGGCTGAACAGAGAGCTTTGGCTAGAACTCGGGAACAAAAGGAGAGTTTATGACCTTTGGAAGAAGAGTCCTGCAACTCAGGAGGCCTACAGGAATGTCACGAGGTTATGCAGAGAGAAGAGGAGAATGTGTGTAGATGTGGTGCTTAGTGATGTGGTTTAGTGTCAGCTTGGCACTGCTGGCTTTACTGTTGGACTTGATGATCCTGAAGATCTTTTATAACCTCAACAGTTCTATGGTTCTATGATCTATAAGTATTTCTGCTCGCAGCCAATGATCAGCTTCTTGCAGTGATGGGTTGTACAAGAAAAGAGTGTCACATGTACGTTTTAGCCAAAGACTAGAAAACTTCACACACTGTGTGAACTTGGAACTGCAAGATCTGTCTTTCTAGACACTAGTAATGCCATCCCTGCAACTGGGTACTGTAGGAGGCACAGCTTTACTGCTAAACCAGAGAGAAAGAAAATCAGGAGCTTGCTACAAACCTAGTTTTCTGTGGCTCAGGGAGGTGCAGTATCTTCAACGCCTTTCAAAGCCTGGTCTCTCGGAAACATTTGCTTAAGACTTTATTGTAAGTCACATTGTATTGTTCTACAAAACGGATGAAAAAACCTTTCCATCTTGCTGAATTTTATAATTGAGCAAGTCACTGAAGATTAAGGCATTGAATAATTATCTGTGTTACAGAAACTTTATTTATGAAAATGTAGCAGTCTTTTCAAAATCCTTCTGCGACTTGTTTTTTTCAGGTTTAGGTCCTATTCTACTCTAAGGTACTCTGAAATTAATTTTAAAATACAGTAAAGGATGCTGTGTCTGAGCAGCAATTTCCTTTGATGGACAAATTTTCTTTTCTCTTTTCAGATATTATTTTTATTTCATCTAAGTAGGGGAATTCTAAAACTGGTTACTCTTCAGGGGAATAATAGATTAAAGTTTTTGAGATTTATTTTTAGAAATAATGTATTTGCCTTGGTGTGTTTCCATTGATTACTTTCTCGAGGTTGTCGGTGACAACTTTGCTTTCTCTTTCTAGATGGTGATGTAGCTTATGAAATGGAAGATGACAAACCCAGGAAAAGCCAAAAAGATGATGAAGAGCAAATTGCCAAATATCGAGAACTTTTGCAAAGTATCCAAGAAAAAGAAAAAAAACAGGAAGAAAAGGATATAGGAATGGAGATTAAATGGGTTCCAGGTAAGCTCTACTTGTTTCTTTCACTAACTTGGAGGATATACAGTATTGGATTACTCATAGGGCTAGAGTGTAAGGTGTTGGATTTATAGTATTTGAAACTGACCTCTTTTTTTTTTTTTTTCCCAATAAATTGAAACCCAAGTGTATTACAATGAGGGAAATAGAAGAAATAATGTGACTGAACTCAGTTCCTCAGCCTCTCTTGGTAGCTTATTTTTTCACCATTTTTTTGAGTGTGTGTGCTTGTTTATTCATTCCTCAATTTATAGAATTCTTGTGTTAGAATAGAGTCATAAAACATACCTATACATTTTTAAATGAAAACCAGTATGATATGGAAACATCACGTAAAGTTAGAGGAGAACACATAATACTGAAGATTTGGGGAACAGAGAAATGTGACCTTCCAGTGAGAGTGCTCTGTGGGAAAGAAAGCTACCAGGAAGAAAAGCTGGGGGATAGTGACAGCCAGATTTTCATCTGGAAATGAAAAAAAAATATAACCTCACTGTATAGCATACCAGCAGAACTTATCCTGAGAGCTGAAAAACAATGTCCTTTTTTTTTTTTTTTTCATAATGAAAAGACATCCAGAACATTTTTAATACTTTGTGTGTGTGTGTTTTCCCTGCGATGTTTTACAAAGCCAGCTTAACGACTTGCTACATCCACAGAGGGAAAGATTTTCACTGTGGCCTCTCCTTCATTCTGGCCTAAAGCTCATTCTGACTGCCTGTACCAGCCCTGGCATTTGTTCCATCTCTTTGCAGGCTCAATTTCATTTGCTAAAATGACAGAACTACTCTGGAAATTAAGAAAAAATCTGGATCTTTCCCACTGAGTTAGTGAGTCAGGCAAATGGAAGTATCTGGTGAATGCTCAGAGGGCTGAATTATGCAGTCCAGAGACTAGGGAAGTGGGATATTATCTTTTTGGGGGCATCAAGGAGCTGTATTGGCTCAGTAGGTTTAGGACTACAGGCCACGTAAAGACACAGTCTGATCTATTACTGTAAATACTGAGAGCAGAGACATACTAGAATCCAGCCCCTTCATCACTGGTGTGCTAATACCAGCTAGGAATGCATGTCTAATGATATTATTTGCACCAACATTCTAAATTCACTCAAATAACTTTTGTGGAATACAGACAGTTTTAAAATCTTGTTCTGGACTGTACTTAATCACTGAAATTGATAGAACTGTATGGGATAGTTTTATACCTAGTTCTTGATAAGACCCCTATTCCAAAGTATCCACTGGCATTAAAAACAGGGGTATGTTTTCAGTCATGCTAATGTAATTCCGATAATTTCTGGCATGAATTTTCCCAAAACTTTAGAGAAGGCACATGTATGTGATAGGGCAAGTGCTTCCTGACACGGCTGTATTGCCATGGTTTACTTCATCTGTCCACGGTGTGTCAGTATTTGCCTTCTTCGTGCTGCTTGCTTAGTTTTAATTCATTGTGTCATTGAGCATTCAAGACAACTGAGTTTTCATACAAGATTTTTACAAAGATTTGTTGTTGCCAACTTTCAGACTGAAGGTGGAAACAACAGTCAAAACAAATACTACTAGGAATGTGTTCTGTGTTTAGATATGCCAGGGCATTGTTTAAACAGAAAAGCTTCCATTTTTTGTGTTGTTTTGGAAAACAGGTTTGGAGGTTTTTTTGTTTGTTATACAGTCTGTCTTCCAAAGAATCTTGCAATTGTATGAATGAAGTTCTGTAAATTAGTCTAAGCAATGTAATGTGGTGACAAAGTTCTGAATTTAGAGCAAACCATTCATGCGAGGAGATGAAAAACTGGTTTAAGAGAGACTAAAAGAAACTCTCTTTAGACTCTCTTGCACAGGGAGAGCAAGAAATATTCTGGAAGACTCTGCCTCTTGAAACTGTGCCTTGCATGTTACAAGTCAATTATATTAACATTTAGGAACTGTAGTAGAGAAGGAATCCAGTCCCCTAATAGACAGGCTCCTTGTTTCTTTGCAACGGAACCTGACTAGAAAATTAGATTTGTTCCTTATTTCATCCAGTCTAACCCCTTTCTTACTGCACCTTCTTGCAGGGCTCCTGGGACTTCTTTTATATCTTCATCCCTTTTGAAGGAGGGATAGGAGAAAACTCCCAAACCAAAAAAAAAAAAAGTCTCTCTCTTCATAAATATCACTGACTTTGTCCAGAGTCAATCAGATGTCTGTGCACTGGGTCAGATTTGTTCATACAGTGATGAGTTGAATGTGACTGTGTGCAGAATGAAGTTTACAGGGGTAGTTTGTAGTATCTGATGTTAGTTTAGCAATGATGATTTTGCAGTATATGTTAACATTTCCTCATTCCTTACCCTGAAAAAGTTAAGAGAATTATCAAAGAGCAGACCTTCTGGAAATCAGTGTGTTCACTTGCCTTTGTTTGTTAGATGTGCATCTCCACGAGGCCAGCCAATACCACTGTTAGCTCCTGAAATACAGCTTTGTGCAAAACCCAAGTCCTAAAAGTGTTTTAACTTTGCTTTTGAGTCTAATGTATGGCAGCACTCTAGCCATCACTGATTTCAGGCAGCGTTTGGAGAGGAGGTCTTGAACACCTGAAAGAGAGTTGTATTTTTTCTAATATTTTATTTTATGGTGGAGCATAGTCAGCACATACTGAACAGTAGTTTATAGCTCTGGCACTATATACCTAGTTGAGGCTGTGCTTTCTTATGGGAGAGAAGTATGTTATTATGTTATTTTTTCTTGAACAAATGTGCTTATTTAAATTCCAAACCAATTTAATTATGTTCAGTTGGAGCATTTTGGGAATTCAAAAATAGTTTTTGTTATAATCTCTTAAGACTCCTTTTTTTTTTTTCTCAGAACTAGTTTGTCCGTTGAAATATTTTTATTATCAAGCTCTGCTTTAATCTGCTTGGTTTATTGCAAAATCTTTTTCCCGCCCAAGTGTTTAATATAGAGAGAGCTACAACAGTTAAATCTAGAAAGCCTTTCAATTGAAAGGCAGAGATCTGAATTAATTTAAAAATTCGAGTTTTGGCACAAATATTTACACATGGTTATAGAAAGCATATTTTGTGAATGATTCAGTTATTCTTGAATCATAATAGTTTTAAATAAACCACAGTGCCAGCAAAAATAAATCAGATGTAGTTCCAACTCTCTTTGGTCTTTTTCTTTTAGGCACAAAATCAGTGTTATATTTAAGCATCCATCTGTTTTCTTAATCATATCTGATTTGAGCAACAATTACCGTGCATCCTTATTCAGCTCCCAGAGCTCCTTTTAGAAGGTGAAGAGGGAGAAGACCATAACTGCATTTCTTGATGATATTCAGCCAGGTTTTCATATAGTTGGTTTTAGTTTTTTACTGGACTTCAAAATTCTTCCTTTGGGAAGAATGAGATGTAAGTATTTGTCTAGGCTTAAAGGAAAACTTCAGCTTTGTTTTAATCAGAAGGAGAATAACAGGCAGTTGTGTCTCTGTGAAGTACATAGTAAATCCCAACTGTCTGTTGTTACAGATTATATGGAGCTCAGAAATGCTCGTATGGAATATATATGTATCTATCTATCACTCTATCTTATTGTGTAGCATGTCCTCTGACTGAAGCAGTCTTACCTCTTGCAGCACGAAGCAGTGTGTGCTGAGCTGCTCTGTAGTTCCTCACACTTGACATCTTAGCTGCTAAGTGTGGTAGGTTTTTTTCAAGCAGTTATACTATGTTAGGAAAACTTTCTTGACATAAGAAGTCTTATCTTGAGGGGTGCCGAATTCTAGTGTTATCAGAATGTTTCTGTCCCCCATTCCTTTTAGCTACCTGCAGCAAGGTGTTTCTTCTTTCTGGTAAGACATGATATGCAAGATGAACTTGCTTGTTTAGATTTCCTGAGAACAGAGAAGCATCTTATTAGCTTCTAATAATTCTGGCAGTTGCATGCTGTTAAAACTTCCAAAAGTTTTCAAAACTAAGTGTTTAGAGAAGTAAAAATTCTGGCCTGCCCACCCTCCCTCATTCTCCCACCAGAGTGAGAGGGAATATATTTGTTTGTTGTAGTGTTTATTGCGCTTTTAATTCTCTAGCTCGGGAACGATTTAGTTGTGTGATAATATAGATGACCTTTCTCCTCTCTTTTCTTGGCCTTTATTTGTGAAGGGTAAAGAAAACCAGTGTGATTAATTTAGTCTAAAGAAAAATTTTATATAGATAAGGGTATGAATTATCCTTTTCTATGGCCAGTTAATAATTCTACCTAAAGTAGACGATTCCTTTTTCCCTTCTGCAATCAAAAGCCTTTTGACCACTTAAATACACTCTTATTCTCGGGAAGTGGTCTGGACAGTAGTTTCTAAGCCATTCTAATCTGTGGAGAAACTCTAATGCCTTTCATGAGACTGCCAAATACCACAAGAAAGGGCTGTATTTTCTTCCAAGTCCTTCTGTGCCAGATGGATCAAATGATTCCATTTTCCAGGCAAATAAATCAGAAATCTTGTAACCTCCTTTGAGATTTTGGGTCTCTCTTTTTCTGGAGATGACATATATTTTTTTAATCCAGTATTTTCTGTCTTCAGAGACCATCTGCAAGATTGCTAGCTGACCAGTAATTTTTTCCACAAAAGTATGCTAAATAATATCCAAAGTAATAGCAGTTCAATTTCTAGGACATGCTTTCATTGACTTTGGAGATGAAGAAGTGTAGAGCTGGAAATAAGTAAATATTCGTTCTTGTTGTAGGAGAGGGTTTCTTAGTGGCACTATTTTAGTGAACCTATACAATAGCCTTCCTTTATTGTGAGTCTGCATTTGTATGCTCATTTAGTAGCTGATTTTTGTTGCTGTAACGGTTTACTACTTAATGTTAATTGTGATTACTTCCCAGGATAGTAGAAGGACACTTTATCTTTTTTTGCTCCACTCTTTTCTCCCTGTAAGACATGATTTTATATGATTTTAGATCTTGTCCACATTTCACGTCTCAGACATGTTGTAACCAGCTCATCAGCCTTTGAATTATTTTTGGAGCGTCAACAAGCAAAAGAGCAGAAATTGGTCCTTGCAATTTTTCAGAAAAATGTTCTGCACTCTCTTCTGAGGATGGGTATAACTATCTATGAAATCTGCCCATTTTTTCCATTATGAACTTTGTTTTCAGTTCCTCATTACTGAGGAAGGCTGGAAGGAATGCTGAAGAGTGGGGAAAGGCCAACCGAGAAACCTGGGAGTTGGGAGGAAGATGGGATCTCATCTAGGACATCTGGAAAGTCCGAGTATGAGCAGCAGAACTGGTATGAAGGGTGGGAGAGTAGGACTTGGTTAGGTGAGGGCTGGGCTGGGGTGATAAGAAGGGGATGCTGAAGAGATACAATTGGAACAAGTGGAATTGGGAAAGGGATAGCATATATCAGACTTGGAGGGGAAAGCAGAAACATGATTCCTACCCGCTCCCAAGTTCTATCAGTCATGTTGTAAAAGAAGATGTTAACTGTAGGACATCTGACTTGTTACAGAAATTAAAAAAAGAAAAAAAAAGAAAAAAAATGTGTAGTGAATGAAGCAAGGAATTGCAGGTAGGAGAAAACGATGTCATTGCTCAGGCTGTTACCTCTTGACAGGGAAGTGGATTCTGTCTTCCTGCCACTGAATTCTGTTCCAGTGTGTTGCAAAGCGAGTCAGTTAATCTCTTTACATCGTGTAATTTTGTTTTTGTAAGTGCCCATCTTGTGAAGAAGGTGTTGAAAGTGTATAAGCTTCATCTGAAATCAGTATTTGTCCTCATAACATGTAAGTGCTGTGTAATATAAATATTTCTGAAAAAGCAATCCTGAAGCGTATGGAATTTTTCACCACAGAACAAAGTTTGCTTTTAAATAAAGTGCTTACTCTGGATGTAAATGCTCTCAATATCAAATGGGGATGCTCCAGTTATTTAATGGATTCTTTTTTAAGGTGATATTTTCGCACCATTAAATACTGTAATGCTACGTATTCTAGAAAGCTACCTTCTCTTTCTGCAGTAGGGTTCAGTTATGTTTGGTAATTTTCCTGCACATTACTATGTTCAGTAACTTAGCTATACATTGAATAGTACCACAAAACATCGAATAGTTACATGTTCATGATCTGTAGATCAAATAGCTAAGATCCTCTGGAAAAGGTAAACTGTGATCACATGATGAGAACCTATCAGAATGTGTACTGACAAAAGCCAAATTAAGGGCTAGGACATATCTGTGTATGTAGCTTCAAGAGCTAGGCATTGAAACAGTGGCAGTCTGAAATTAACACATCCAAACTTAACTGTCTGATCCTGTTATGTGGGAATTATGATTTATTATGTTGGAAATATTATGTTGCACTTCTATGAGGTTTACTTTTTTAGGACCTTCAGAAAATTGTCATGATCTTAAAGAGGAAGTTTCCTTAAGAAAAGCTTGTAGCCACCTTTCCCTGTGGATAGGGCAGGAAACACAAACGTGAGGTTTTCTGTAACAAAAGGATACTGAAGAGGTGTAGATCTGAGCTAATGGTCTAATAGTTACAGTTCCTCACTGAATCTGGTGAGAGAATGGTACTCTCCTCCTTAGATCTTTCAGTTTGCCTAGCTATGAAGTGCAAAGTATTTGGTAACTCAGTGTGCAAACCAAAACAGAGGATGGTTTATTTCTGTTGCCACATTTTTGTTACTACAATTTGAACTGGTAATCAGTAAACAGAAAGTATTTTTGTTTGTTTCTTTGAGAAGCTGATATGTTTCAAGCAGAGTATGCTGTTAGTCTCTGCTTCTTGCTAACACTTAAAAAAAAAAAAAGTATTTAAGCATTAAATATGTAATTAAATACTCAAGCATTGAACGTGAATCTAGGTTTACTGCCATAACAGGTGTGTACTGGTTTTTAATGTTAGGTAGTTTTCTGTTGTTAAAGCAGAGTGGCACTCGATAGCTTTAAAAGGCTAGCTGGATTGAAAATAGCTTGTCTAGTTTAATGCATGTCATATTATGACATGAGTACATAATGCAAGAAATTATTTGGAGCTTTTATTTATGTTTTTCTGTGCTTTTCTAGCTGCGAATATTTTTACTTTACATTTATTCAAACAATAGCATATTGTTCTTTTTTATGATGATGGATGAAAAGCACATTGGTCATCAGAGATTCTGCAGCATTGTCAGAGTATAATCACAGAGGCAAAGTGTCAGCCATGGAGGTGCTATATATAGCAACTTCATCACGTAAGCAAGACATACTGATACAGCAACAACCAGTTAGTATCTCTCTGCGAAATGGAGAGCACTAGCTATATAGAGGGAGAGGTTCAAGCCAGCTCTGATAGTGATTTAACAGTTTGGAATCATCATCAAGTCATTTCATCTTTTATACTTAGTTTTCCCATGCACAAAAAATGAGAATGAGTGGACTGTATTCTGAGTGGTTTTGTGAATCTTAATTATAGTAAGGTACATTTAATATAAGGGCTCTGTGTAAGTCTGTTGTTATTTTAATTGTGTAATTTGTATTCTTCAAAAGTGGTATCTGTGGACTGCACAGTTAAGTGAGTCTTAAGTCTGTCAAGGAGACCTTTATGAGGAATAGCAAGAGTGTTAGGAACCAGATATCACATAAGCAAGTTCTTCTGCCTCTTGTTCCATTTGTTACTGAAGGAGGGTTTTTTATATTTGGAAAAACACATCCTGTAAAATGACCTCATTTACAAAGATGGTGTTTTAAGCAATATCTGTGTTGCTTTCCCAGACTTGTTAAACTAGATAAATCAACAGTTTTCTCTTTTGTAAAAGATTAAAAAAAAAATTGATTAATTTAATTTCTTACCATTTTTTGTTCTAGGCCTCAAAGAAACTGCTGAAGAAATGGTCAAGAACAAGTTGGAGGGAAAGGATAACCTAACCCCATGGCAAAAATATCTAGAGAAGAAGAAAGAAAAAAGAATTCTTAAGAAAAAGAGAAAGGTAATGTTTGCATTGGCCACTTGGAGGAGAGTTGTTGTTTATTTTCTTAAGTTGCTGTTATTGGGGTTTTTTTCTTGATAAACTACATAAAAAGCTGTATCGCTTCCAGTACTGTTTGAAGGTTCAAATATGCAGTGGTCACTTGTGTGGAAAGACCGAGCATGCCTCATTGAACTTACAGGGCAGAAGGTTGTTCGGGATACTACTAGATCATACCTATGCTTACACAGGAGTTTGTTTATCTGCTTGTGTTGCGTTGAAGATAAATGAGTCATAATAATAGCTGGATTTTATCTGACATTTTTGAATGCATTAGGAAGAGTCTTTTTTGCTACCACATGCACATCAGTTCAAAGTTGTTATGATAATGATAATTGTAGTTTTGGACGTTTTTGGCCTAAAATAATACAGACTTGTTTCCCAAAGCTGTGATGGCAAAGAATTGATAGCCACAAAGAACTATGCAAATTTCAAGTTGCAAGAGCACATTTGGTAAATATTTCTACGTATGAATAAAAAATGGTCCTATATTAATGTGAAAACTGACATTGCTTCATCTTTTCACACACAGAAAGTAATTGTCAAGTAATTGACTCTTGTGGTGGTAATGTGCAAAACTAGGCAGAAAAATTGTTTGTGCAGATGGTAGGAAAAAAAGTGACATACAGAATCTAGCTCTCCTGTACTCCTGAATTACTCTGATAATTCATATTGCAGAATCATGTTTTTAAGAGTAATCTCTACAACTTGAGTTAACGTTGTTCATTCCAGTTAGTTTTAACTGGCATTTGATGAGTAACTTCTTACAGAAAATGAGTGCTCTGAACAGAGTAGGTAACACTGTTAGGTAGCAGAGCAGCTTTTGCTAGCATAATATTCCTGTTCAGTCTGATAAATGAAGTCAAGGGTGTATGACACAACACTTCCAGTAATAAAATTTGGTCTTTTAAATCAGAGCTCAGTCTTTCTGATTTTCAGAGTGCAAAGTGAAGCTCATTGCTCAAGTTTTTCCCCAAGCAGAGTTTCTGTGGAATTTGAGTAAGAACATAACAATGCTGTGATCCTGTAATCTGTTGGTGTGTTCAGCTGATGCATCACAATTGGTGGGTACATCTAATAAAAATCCCTGGAATATATCAATAGCCCTTCCTCAGGTACCCAAAAAGCTTTCAATACATGAAACAGATTTTAAATTGTCGAATTGTCTTTGCTAACACTTTTTACTGTGTTCTAGTTTTATCGTGTTCAGTTTACAGTATTATAGTTTTCATCTTCATAGTTGTAACAGAAGGAACATCTAATTCCAGTGAAACTTTTATAGTGGTTGATAGAAATAATATTTGTGCTTTGTTATAGGCTGCTGCTGAGAGAGAACAGAGTGAAGATGAACTTCCACCTGATGTTGATCTCAGGGACCCGTATTTTGCTGAAGAACTTGAGAAAACAGGTAGGTCAAGACAGGTGACTTCTAGAATAAATCTGCCCTTCCTTTAAATAATCAGCTTTAGAAATAAAGTTGGACTAGAGTGAGTGCAGAGATAGTATATACAGAATGAAATAAAGTAGGTGAAATTTGCCTAAAATTGCAGGTGCTGCTCTTGTAAAATGACGTATATTGTGCTGGGTGGATTAGTGGACAAAATAGTTCTCCTAGCTTTCATCAGAGACCACTATTTAGCTAACTTCTGGGGATGGCTGTTAGAAACAAGCTGACCATCTGTCCCCTAAATATTCCAGTTAAAAGAACTTCATTGCTTTTGAAGCCTGTTTCCTTTTATATAGGAGGATCCAGGTATGTATCGATCTCTTTGAAGTTTGGGTCAGTTACATAAATGTCAAGTATTTTTGCATCATAAACAAAGTTGTCTTTCAGAAGAAATCAATTTTCTTTTCTCTTAGGCTGATGCTCATTTTTACTACTGTACTCTGACTGCCTAGAAACCCAAATAGAACAATTCAATGTTCTAGAAAACCACTTGTCCAGGTTAGGTTTTTAGGATACCTTTTTTACTGGCTTTTTATTCTAACGTTTAAATTATCTTTTGCTGTGGTAAAAGCAAATTTATTTCACTTTTTTATGATTTTTTGCTGGTTACAGTTTTAAGGTAATCACACCAGTAAGTGTGTTTTCTGTCTTTCCATGCTTTTAGGAACCAAAACCTTAGTGAAGATCATACTATTGTATATTAAAATAAAGAAAAAAAGGCTGGGGAAAAAAATTGTCGTGAGAAAGCCACATTTAGAAATATCACCAGTCTCTTGTTTTGGTTGTTTTGGTGCTTTGTGTGTTTTTGGTTTTTATTTTGAGTATAGCAATGCAGATCCAAGTTCCATTTAAAAAAGAGTAAATTACTTTTGATACCAGTCACCATCAGCTTCTGGACTGGTTGTTTGAGGTTTGTATTATGAGAAAGTAAATAATTTAAACCCCAAACCTCAACTTCTTTGTGTCTTCATATGCTTATGCATATGCCTTAATAGTCTGAAGTACAGAACAGCAGGGTGAGTCCTATCCATGCCTTATAGAAAATACCACAATTTATGGTGATGTGCAGTGTCTTAATTTTTTTTTGTACGAGGAAGGTTTTGTAGGTACTCTGATACTGACTTTTGATGTTTCAACCTTCTATGTGAAATCTCTGAAGAAATGTTTTCTCCTGCATTATGTAAGAAATTCTTTGTCACGGAGGGGCTCAGCAGAGAGTGGTTGTATCTGCAGATTCTTACACCTTCTTGTCCATAATACAGAGGATACGTTTTAAGTGTGCATGGAGTCTTTGGGGGTAGTAAAACAGACATAAAGGTTAAGAAAGTAAAGCCGTTGTCTGCAAGATTACTGATAAAGGTATTAGGAAGGAGGAGGAAAACAATGTGGCTAGCCCTGGAGAAGTTTTAAAGGAAGATTACAGTGGTTGGCTGCAAGCCAGTTGTGTGACAGTGGCTACACAGCACAGCTTTGGCTTTCACCAGGTTTACCCAGAACAGCGTCTGTCTCATAGCTGGGGTTGTTTTCAAGCACAGCTACTTTATCCGGTTGGGGAAGATGTATTCCAATCATCTTGGAACTAGCCGGTAGCTCTGCGAGTTTTGTATTTAGGCAGCGCTAACTTGAATGATTCTAATTTTTCATAAGCCTTTTATAATTCCTCTAAAAGATTGAAATTTCTCCCTTAATCTGTCTGTCAGATGATTTCAAATGATGCTGAAAAAGCATACAACAGGATATGTTTGTAGGCTGGAGCACTGCATAAAGTGTGAGGGTGCAGAAGTGCTGTTGAGAGTTTTGCAGAGGTATATTTGTTCCCATGCTGGATTCACTTATAGACTACAGTCTACAGTGCATATGGGTCTTGTGGAAGTTAGTTTTTGAGAAGCTGAAGCAACTGTGAAGCGAGAGTGTAAGGAGCTGTTAGACAAAGGACCTAACAAATTCGAGTGCTGTGAAAAGAAAGCTGGAAATTAGGGGAAGTCTACTCAAGTGTATGTTCATCAGGTTTGTCTTTGTTCCTGAAAACTGTTTGTAAAGCAGGCAGTGATACTTACGCTGGGGATGCTTCATCCTGGGAGAGGCAAGACAGAGCAAATTCTTTGTTCCTGCCGTGCCCAAATAGTGTCTGTGCAAGTTAGCACTCCTGAAATTCAGAACACTGCTTGCTTTGCCCAAAGTTTTCATATGGGCATGATCCCTCTGTGGCTTTTCAGTAGTACCAGCTACAGTATAAAATGCTGCGTATATATGAGCCTTGATGTAGCATTTCAGAAGCTTGATTCTAGAGTGTACATGCTTATTAACATGAGAGCAACGGCCTGCTTTTGGACAGCACTGAGTAGTTTCCAACTATTCCAATAGTTGCTTTAGACTAATAATTAAACATAGTTTCTATTGATCTTTCTTTGAGGAAAATGGCTACACGGCTTTACATGTTATTATACCTCCTGTACTTTCCAAACACTTCGATGCCTTCTCATGATCTAATTTATGATGTAAGTAGGAATTGCTGGGTTTTTAATGCTGCAGGATAGCAGTACGACTGCAGGGACATAAGAAATTGATAGCAAAATCTGAGTATAGTTGTAGATAAAGGTCTTAACTGTATTATTGATTCATGTACTGTGTGTCTTCATGGGGCTTTTCGGACTGGCTTTCCAGCTTCTGAGAAGACAAATAAGAGGTCTTGTGAGAGGAGTTTTTGATCTGGGGTCGGTCTCTGCATTTGAAGTGTCAGTGATTCGATTGATGTGCAAAATGAATGTTGCAAACTAAATTTTTGAGCCTAGAAAGAGTTGAATGGCAACTTGAACTGGGATTGCAGAAGAGATAAAAAAGCTTTTCTCGCTGCCTGGTGGCAGCTGTCAGTTCTGTGTAGCAAGACTCTAGTTTAGCCAGTTCTGGGAAGATACAAAAGATTTCAGAGTTGTTGAAGTCTTACACAAGACGTTTATTTCTCCCTTCTACACACTAACATAAATTGTTTGGGTTAGGTAACAGTATTATATCTGAATCTGATTTTCCTACACATTTTCTGCAACTACTAAATCGACAGTTTAGTTATTAAGCTGATGACATTGCACATCTGGATAGTTTATTTTTTGCTGGTGGTGGTTTGTTTCTTCTAGAAATCCATTTCCAGTTTGGAATCCATTTAGAAATAGTCAAGAGAATAGCCAAGGGAGAAAAAAATGTTCTTCAAGAAATGTGTCCTGTTCCAGAGTATACTTAGAGATAAAACTTGACATTTTTCTGGCATGTCTGTATTTCTAGTCTGACTACAAATCTGGCTTAAAAAATTGGAGCCAAATATCTTCCTTAAGAGTACCCCCAGTGGACTGTAATAAATTGCCTGGGAATGTAATTCCAAGCTCAAAGGTCAGAGTTTGTGGTTCAAGTCAGGAAATCTTCTGCTTTTCCTGCTCCTTCTTGATCGAGCTCTACAGAGAGAATAATGTGATTTTGTAGGATTTACAAACAGGTCTGTTTTCATTAAAAGTTTTGTTTGACTAATGTCTTACTCTGTTACTAGTCATTATGTCTGTCTAATCAGGACTGTCTGTCTAAAGTGAATTCTGAGATAGTAGAAGAGCTTCATCAGGAGAATATTCAGGCTGAACAGAGTCAATCACATCTTCATTCCCGTGATTCTGTTCAGATCTTTTTTGCAAGGTTTTTTTGCACTAGCAGGGCTAACAGCACACTAGGGTCTTTTAGCCTTACATATAAATTTTAAAGACATCTTTCCTTACTGATGAATTCTTTTTAAGCTGGCAGACTTGCATTCTGGATACAGAGAAAAGAGAAGACATTTGCTGTCTAAAGTACTTACTACATTGTCTATTTAAGTAGAAGGAATGAACAGTTTGAGAACTTCAGGACACTTCAGTAGCATTTATGAGTATATGAACTAATTTCTCCTCAAATAATGTCATATGTTTGCTTGCACTGTTGTGATACTTCTCTCTACTGCTCTGTTCTATTTTTGTTGACTCGTTTATGCCATTTTGAATACTGCTACCTCCTTAAAGGGAACAAATACTCAGTGGATTTTTATTGCTTTAAGTCTAGATGTTTTTTCTTAACTTTACAGCCTTTTTGCACATCTGACATTTAAGTACTGATTACAAGAAAATGCACTTAAATGACAGTGTGCACTGAGGGTTCTAGTCATAGGTAAATTATACTCTAATGAATAAATGTGTTCATGTCCTATATTTGCGTTTAGGTTTCAAGAAGAAAGCACAATCAGTTGAAAGTATCTCAGAAGATGAAGTTGAAAAACAGAAGGTAAAGTGGTTTGAAATGTTAAGAATTACAGGTGTTACATGGCCTGAATTCTGCAAATCTTTATGTTATGTGTCTGTGAGCGTAACTACTGAATTCTGTAGGATGGCAATAGAACAGAACTATATAATTTTAATAGTGAGAGCTTTTGGAGCAAAAACTGCCTGAGAAGAATGGTAGATGGTCCATGCCTTGATGTCTTAAGATTATGCCAGGGTATCTTTCTGGAAGTTTATAGTTGAATACAGCTCAGCAGAGGTAGGTAATAATGAAATGTAAGGGCACAGAAGCTGTACTAGTTGAGCTTTAAAGCTACCCCAGCGTGTTTGTGTGTTGAACAGTGCTCAACACTTATTTTTAACATCAGCATTGTATGAAGCATTTGTGTGTTGAAACTTTCCTGCAGACTTTTAACCCTGAAAATTTGTTTTCTACTGCATGTTCCCTTTACATTCTTTCTCAGAAAAAGTTAACTAAATTCATAAAGGTCAATTTTTATTTTGCTGCATAAATGTCAATATAAAATTGTATCTGTTTGTGATGTGTAAATTGCTGTTTACAATTTTCAGATTAGATTATTACTATATTTGAAAGCTGAATGTGGGCATTTACATTGATTTTATATCTAATATAAAGGAAATCAACTATTGTATTTAATAGTACACCACAAAATGTTAGAAGAATGTTGTTACAGATGAAATAATTCATCTTATTTATATGTGTGTAGAGTCATACAGACTTTATTAACACGAAGCTATATTCATCACAGAAAACTTAATTTCATTGTGTACATGAACATTCTTATTTTCTAACAGGCTGAAATGGCCCTCCTTATGATGGATGATGAGGATGATGCCAGAAAACATTTTAATTATAAAAAGATTGTAGAACAACAGAATTTGAGCAAGAAGAAAAAGAAACTTTTAATGAAAAAGAAAGAATTAATAGAAGATGACTTCCAGGTAATGGCGTACTCTTGATTTTGAGGCTCAGCTAGAAACTTTGTTAGTATCAATTATTTTCAGGACAAATTTGGTGGTTTCATATCCTCCTCCTCCTCAAAGTACTCTCTGAAGGAGAAGAACCAGATCTACCTTTTTAGGACAGGCTGTTTTCAAAAATCAAGAACTATTTTGATACAGTGTTGAAGGGAGCAGAATCAAACTCTGTACAAGTTAACAAGACACTGTTTACACAAAGCCTTGTACAACTCTTTGCCTTAAATACCCATTGATACATTCCTTCTGATTGTTAGCCAGCATGTCTCTCATTCCAGTCAGTTTTCAACAACAAACTTTTTCCTTGCTCTGCCAATAGAGGCTTACATGGGATTTGTACAAGCATTCACTTGTCCGCTTTAACAACAGTATCTTCTGTCTCTCTGGGATTTTGTGACTGGAGCAGTTCCAGGAGTGGTGAACAATCTCACGACTTCTTAGGCAGCTCATTTTGTGCGTGTGTGTGTGTGTTTGAGTTTGAGTTTATAAGTGTTGCTACTGGGAGTAAAAGTTACCCAAAATAAATACTCCTTTTCTGCCTTCAGGTAAATGTTGCTGATACAAGATTTCAAGCCATGTTTACTTCTCCCCTGTTTAATTTGGATCCTTCAGATCCAAATTTCAAGAAGACAAAAGCAGTAGAAAAGATCTTGGAAGAGAAAGCTCGCCGAAGAGAAGAAAAGGAACAAGATCTTAAGGAGGCAAGCAAGGGTCAGGAGAACAAGATGGCAAAGAAAGGAGAGGTTGCCAAGGAAGCCAAAGATCCTGCCTTATCAATGCTCATAAAATCGGTCAAAAATAAAACTGAAGAGTTTCAGGCAAGGAAAAAGCAGAAATTCAAATAACTGAACTTTGGGTTTAATCAGACTTTATCTTAATCTCAGTTCTTCTAACTGGTGACATCTGTTAAAGTTACTACAGGCTGCTTTGATTCTTATCCACCGAAAATTTCCTGAAAAGTTACTGAATTATGGTGGTGAGTTCTGAATTAACTAGAGTAATAATCACTCTCTTTATCTGCCATGATAAATACTGATAAATACTGTTTTGTACTATTAGTGAAAAACTACATCTTGAAAACAAGTAAGTAAGGAAATGATGGGTTTGGGGCAGTTTGTTTTATAGCATGCCATCTCTTAAAGATAATAGAAGTGCTGAAGATGGGCTACAAAAAGTAGTCATAATTATGGTTATATTTTTAGAAATAAGAAGACACTTCTGCAGAGGTTTATCACTGAGATGAAGGGATCTTAATGTTTTTAATTGCACAGAAGTCTGTAAAACATCTCTTGATAAAGAAGGTAGCAATACAACTCAAAATTGCAGAAATTTTGTATACAGGATTTTTGTATACATTTTAAAAATGACATATCCTTTATTAATTTCTCATTTAAATACTTGAGGACTTCCTGGATAATAGAACTAATTAATGGAAATACTGCCATTTAGAAGTGTTTCATTAATATCTATTGGAAATAAATGTTTTAAATTGCCCCAGATGAATTTTGGGCACTTAGCTGTGTTTTCTTCTCCTGCACCTAAATGAAATTATGTCAGAATTAAACTTTTTTGCTACTAATATTGCATTTCTGTTAATATAGTTACACTTATACAAAAGTCTTCCAGCATTGTAAGTGTCAAAAAGAAAGAAAGGAAAAAGTTCAAGGCAGATCTGCATGATACAGTTTTAGAAACCCTGTTGATTGACCTTATCAGTGTCAGTTGCTACGGCTGGAAAAGATCTTTAAGATCATCAATCTATCTAAGATCGTTATCTATGAGGGCCACTACTACACCATATCCTTAAGCACCACATTTAAATGGCTTTTAAATACATCCAGTGATGGAAATTCAACCACCTCCCTGGGCAGCCTGGCCCAGGCTTTGGTAACCTTTTTGGTATAGAAGTTTTTCCTGATGTCCAACCTAAACTTTCCCTGACACAATTTGAGGCCATTTCCTCTTCTCCTGTCAGTTGTGACTGGGGAGAAGAGACCAACACCCACCTCTCTACAACCTCCTTTCAGGTAGTTGTTGAGAGTGATAAGAAAATTATCAGTCTTACCTGGAGTGGGGATTGATTTGTCTTACTTTTTTACTTTGTTTTTTGTTGAGGTTTTTTTTGAGGTGGTTGCTGTATCAGCACTAAGGAAAATAAAACATTGTATCAAAAACAAATGCAAATTTTACAAATGAGGAGCTGAAAGGTAATCTGTAGTATTATAGTATTGTTATTTTCTAAGAGTTTCTACTAATTTCAAGAAAGAATTCTGTTGAAACAGAGGTTAGAATCTATAGCTAATCAAGTGTTTATATAAAGTAAATATATTTCAATATGTAAAGAACATATGGAGTCAGATTTAATGCATGAGGGGCTGTATACCTAATGGCCAAAATGGACAAAGTAATTAAGAGACAAAGTAATATAGAAACAGAGGTGGAGATGTTTTTTGCAAGAGTGTTTTCCAATGATAGGCCAGAGGAATCCTTGCAGACTTTGAACATTTTAAATGTAATTGCTTTTCCTAAGTATTTGAACATCTTCAGGTTAATTTTCAAGTAGTCAGTGGGAAATAGTTGAGATACTACAGTCTTTTAACCTAACTTTGTTCCGGCTTCTGTGGCTTCTTAGCCTTTCAAGCAATAGGGCAGAACCCAACAAACCCATGTTTTGGGCTGACCAACTGTGATGGAAAACTTGTCCTGCTGGAAGTGGCAGGAAACTTGTGGAGAACAGCGTAATGATAGCCAGCAAGATAAGAATTTATAAAGAAAGGGAAGGGAAGTGTGTTCCTGCATGGCACAGGACAGCCAATTGTTACTACTTAAGAAAAGTGTCATACAAAAGTGAGAAAAGTGTACACATACGCATCTGATACAGACAGGAGATAAGAAGACAAGCATCCCATAATGAGAGATCATATTCATTTTATCATGAAATTTGCAGCATTTTAATTTTTGGAGAAACTAAGTAGTTGTCTTCAGTGCAGTTTCTTAAGACTGGCAGATATGATATGATTTCCAGGCCCAAAGTAGTGACTCCAAGCAGAAAAGATAAAATTCAGATGTCCCATGTGTTTGTGCAGATTTTTGTGCAAGTGCAGTTCATCCTATGGCTTATATGTTGTAGGCATATGAAATGCACTGGGGATTGTAGCTTGAATTGAAGGAGATTCAGAGATGGGATATACTAATGTTAGTGGTGACAGCAGGGCAAGAGTTTCTGCTTATGTGTAAGTGTGTGGAAAATTGGACAACTGAGAGCAAAAGGAAAAGGTCTGAATAGATATATAAGGCACATGAAGGATCCACTTAGCCCAGTATCTGGTGTCTGATGGTGGTTGTTACCAGAAGATACTAATGGTGTGCTTAGAATATTACACTTTGTCAGTGGGGAAGTGGATAAGTTCATAATTGTTTTAACTGTCTCTCCCAGAAATACAGCTTGGGTAAGACTAATTGTAGGTACTTCCTTTGTTAAAGCACCTTTTTATAGCTGTAGGAACAAGAGAGTTTCATTCTCTGTTTGTGCTGTTAGAAATTCTGTTATAATACCACTGTTACAATGTCCACAGACAGTCTCACCTAACTTTGTTTAATGATTATATGGAAAAGCAAATTTGGTGGGTGTGAAAGGTAGTAATAGTCACTTAAACTATCAGTGCTTTTCTTTTTGGCTTGTTGTTTTTATAACTTTACTGGAAAACAATACGTGATCTCAGTGAATCTCTTCTACTCCTCTGGAATGCTCAGATAGGATGAATGACTCACTGGTATAAAACTCCCCAGTGGAACTTCTGTACTTCTGCAATGCATCTGTCCTTTACAGTCATTCTGCCAGAGCACTGATTTGAAAAAAAATGGTGGTAATGTTAAAAAGTCACAAATAGCAATGACTTCTTATTGTAATTAGATGGTATAAGGTATGTTGTGCCTTTTCTTCACGCGTATGTGTCCTGGCTATTTTCTTTCTTCCCCCTCTTTCTTTTTTTTTTTTTTAAATTGAGTTAAAAATAACTAATTTTTAATGTCTCAAAGCCCGTCATCTAATCTCTACGATTCCAGAAGAATGCTAACAAAATCTGAAGTGATTCTTTCTGTGTTTTCAGCAGAAGCGTATCTTGGAAGTCTGGTAAGAAGTGGTCATGTCTTATCTAGAATTCATTGGTAAATAAACAAAGGATCTTTTTGATCTTTTTGATCTCATCCTTTTAAACATGAAAACAGGATCTAGAAGTTCTAACCTCTGTACTTTAAAACGTTATTTTATTTTTCCCTTTCACTAAATGTCATGCAACCAGCAAAAGTGGTGGCAATTGAGTAAAATAACACATTAAAAACCAGAGCTGTTAAAACTGAGACAAAACTTAATTTATCAAGCAACTTATGGAAGTCTGGTATAAAGTAGTTTGTCTCCAACTTGGCAGCCATCAGAGCTCACGCTAGAGTGTAAGCCAGACATTTAAAGATCTAATATTACAAGTGGAAATCACAAGAGGGTTTGACTAATTTAAAAACTGAGAAAGATCAGACAACCAGAGATGGAGAGCCACGTATGTTTTTTATTATTCCTTCCTTCTAAAAATTAAATATATTATTTCCAATTAATAGCAAGTTGGCTTTTTGTTATTTTTCATGTTTCAGTTGTTTCCAAAAATAACAGGAAGTTGTGCTGTCAAATACTTTTTTAGCAAACAAAACAGCCAACCAGAATACTGTATGTTTTGGTTTTTTCTTTTTAAAGTGATTAGGTTGTTCTGCACTTGTCTTAAATCATGAGTTAAATACCTCAACCTCAGTTTTGTAGCTATTATAAGAACCATACAAGTAGTAGTTGTGATAGCACACTCATTTTCATTATTTCATAGAATACTTCAAAAAACTGCAACCCGCCTAATGTAAAAATGTACCTTTTCGTGCACAGGACTATGTTACTGTATTCCTGTAGAAAAGCAAGACAAGGTGGCAGAAAGGTCTACTGTCTTGTGTATTATTCTGTAGTTGACATATAGTGTTATAAATGGGAAGATTTTTGTCTAGGTACTGGATTCAATCTAGATTAGCGTCACTTAAGGTCATTATTACTTTATATCCTCCTCATCACTAGCATATGAGTAATCAGTACTGTTCCAGCTCTGTATTTCGGCCATGTGAGACTCTGCAAGTTTTAAACAACATTGCATCAATCCTCCAGTGAGTGCCCTGGCAAACCTTGCTCCCATCCCATTCTCAGAGACACCCAATCCAAAGGCTGGTTGCCACGTTTTCATGGGCAAATACTCTTGGACTACGTCCCATCGGCGCCTTGGCACCGCACAAATCCCCTGGCTTTGCACTGAAATTCTGTCCAATGCACTTAGACCTCTCTCTTTTTATATTTCTGGGGCTAGGAAGGAGGGAAAGGACAACTGAGGCAGATTAGGTTTGTATTGACTTCCGACAGCATGAGTCAAAGACTGACATTACAAGCCTGAGCAGAACAATTGCCCGTTACAGTCAGCAACGTGTGTGGCTGAACCACTGCTCAAATGGGTTGGCAGTTTGTCCATGGAAAATATGTCTGAACAGCAGTGATTACCAAAAGGACTAAGAATAGCAGGGCGACTGGTTTAGGATGGCTGTAATTCCTACAGGTGATTAAGAGTTAAAGTCATTTCTGTGGAGTGCAAAACACCCTAAGCATAAGCTGCTTCCATTCCTCTTTCCCCTATCTGCTTTTTCCCTTAGGTTAATGCCTGGGCACTCAGAGACAGGTGGTGCTTAAGCTGCCCCAAGAATGGATGCCTTGGGCTTCAGAAGAATTTTTGAGGCAGGGCAGGACAGCCTGAGCCATCAGTCCTTAAGGTGTTCTTCGATGGTAACAACAGAGCGGCATCAGCAGGGAGGGAGCCAGAGATGTGCGGTGATGGAACAATGCCTCTGATGTTGACCACGAGTTGTTTTGAAGGGTGTCCTTACAGTTGGAGGTGGGAAAGAAGGTCAGTGATTCCCAAACCAACTGCAAGTTACGCATTTTTTTTTTTTTTTTCTCATGTTTCTTATTTGCTGGATTGAGGAAACTTAAATACAAATGCCTAGGAACCAAAACCATGTCAGAGAGAAAATCAAGCATGATAGGTGTGAAATCAGCTCTGGCATTTGTTTCAGTTACATACGTGGATGCTTTAGCTGAAGTCTCACCTGAAAATGCCATGACAGGGAACAATCTTTATTATCCTATATTTTGATGTCCAAATGCTTGACTTTGCTAACTAAACAGTTATTTTGCAGGATTTTAATATATTATCATTAAATAAACCCCACAATCCTTATGCTCCTTGGAAGCTCATCTGCCTCACTGATGGATCATCACCTTCTCCATCCTGAAGACCAGACTGACTGCTTCAATGTATGTCCCACCTGTTAGCAGTGAACAGTAATTTGCTGTGCTAGACCCTCCCTGGAGTCTACCGAGTCAAAGGGATCCTGCACAAAGAGATGGCTACAAACAACACCCCTGTAGTAATATCAGAACAGGTGTAGCAGACCAAAGACACCCACAAAGAATATCAATCTATCACTAAAGTTAGCTGGTTTTCTTAAGAGGCCCAAATTTGACGTTGGACAGCAAAGCGAGTTGCGTTGGAAAGCACAAATGTATTTGGCACAACGTAGCTGCCTTACTTTGCTCTAAGTCAAATTTCTGGAAGGGAAAAAGGTGCAATATACAAAATAAGGGTAACAGTAAAGATGTAGTTTAAAAGTGGAAAATCTATCCTAAAATAAACCTGCATTGATTTTTGTACAGATCTCAATCTCTCCAAAATGTCAATTTGCTGATAGAACTCATAAGCAAGTCTGAGGGATGAGATTGGTTTTTTTTTTTTTTTTCATTTTTTTCCTCATTTACATCCTGAGATTCAGAACTTCCCAGTAAGAGGATGATTCTGCCAATTAGTCTTGAAGCTTCATAGTAAACTTAGGTATTCTGAGCTCTCTTTGTTTCAATTGGATCAGTATCACAGAATGTGAAGAAGAGGATGTCGTGAAGACTGCCCTACTGAAATTGTATCACACCTTATGTGAAGTAAAACGGTGTCGGTTTGGACTAAATCATTACCCATGGAGAGCTGCACAAAGCAACCATGCAGGTCAAAAACCTATAAAAATAATGAGATGATAAAACCTGTGGAGAAAACCTAGTCCAGGATTTACTTACTCACCGACTTGCCCTGTTTTGCCAAAATATGTACTTTTAAATTGTCATATTTAAATCTGCACTGTGCTTTGTGTGGGCGTGAAGAGAAATGATCTTTGACTCTGAAAACCACTGCTTGTGAGTCCTGGCTTCCTGATTTCCCACAGTGGTTGATGGGGAGATGTCCATCCTGCTACAATGGCCAATAACTACCCAATACGCATATAAGTCCCTTTCCATCTTTAAGGAATAAAGACAGTACCTTGCAGGGATTTACTACTGGTGGTTATTTTGGCAACAGCTGATGAACGCGTACTTGAAGTTTCATTTCTCAAAAGTCTGCTGTCTTATGATTTGGCCCCCATCTAGTTACAGCTGTGAAAGCTGGCTGAGAGAAGATCACAATCAAACAGAGTTAAGAGGTTTTTTTAAGATGCCATGGAATGAGCATTGGAAATAATTGTGTGTGGGCGTTGAGCAGCCGGGAGTACATGGAATGCTATTTAGACAGGTCCAGGATGCTAGAGTATTTTCCTCATGTAAAGTGGCTCATTATCTGGAAAAAACATTATTTTACTGGCTGGAAGTCAAAGAAGGGGCCTCCTCATATGCAGAGGAAACAACAAGCATGCCTGGAGAAGACTGCAGGAGTATTTATGCTACCTGCAAAGATCAGCCAGTCTTTCGTGGGCTTAGTAATGTGGTATCGGAGTGGACTGATTCCAGCCTTTACAATGGACTTCAGATGCGATTCTCCTTTTGCGTGCAATCGCTCAAATGACAATTCCTGTTCATATTTTTTTTTTTGGTGCATTCTGCTTCCTTTTTTGCAGACTGTAGGAGAGTTGCAAAGTTCCTCAAATAAGGTGGAATGGTCAATTTAAGGCTGGTTTTCTATGGGCTTGCCTTTTTTTTTTTTTTTTTTTTTTTTTTTTTTTTTTTTTTTCCCCCCCCCTTGCGTGTTTCCACTTTCCCTATCAGCC
>JAAGNO010008326.1:0-31143 GCA_033439905.1 Ceryle rudis
AAACGCACTGCCTCTTGCAGCCTCGGGCTTGCCAGCTCTAACCTAAATTCCCAACAACATTCCATATCATAAAAGAATAAATTTGGAGGTTTAATATGAAAACAGGATGATCAGGATTTGCCAAAAGAGAACAGATGTTAAAAGATTCAGCAGAACCTGACAGAAACAGCATGGACAGTGGCTGAGAAATGACAATACACTTCACAGCTTGCTTGGGATGAAATCCTGATGTCCTTACACGATTCCTCCCCACCCCACTTTGCTAGATTTCACCCTGCTATCCTCCTTGGTAAGAAATGCCACTACCCCTCTTCTCATCACTTTTCACATAGAAGTTGAATAATAACAGGGACTAAACTACCAACTCTGGTTTCTACAGGCAGTGACATTTCCAGTTAGCAGTAAGAGTGAAATGAAAGCAAGGCAAGATATTTTAACCAACCCGAATTTAAGATGACAGCAGAGTATCTATGAGGGATCATCATAACAGCAAGACTGGACATGGAAAGTAAGGTATGAAAAGAAGTAGTAGAGAAGCAAAACTGAAATCATATGAATATGAGAATGTTACCAGGAGCTAACATGCACTGAAGAGAGAAGGTCCTCCACAGTGTGCTGTGGAGAGATACTCAAACCAAGGATTTTGATCTGGCCATAGTTTGCCTTACATTACTTTTTTTTTTTCCCTCCTCACTGCTTCTGTACTCATTGCCATTCTACAACATGCTCCATTATACAGTCCATTCTAACAAACTACCCTAATAATTTTTTCATTGTCATTTTGTGTTTTAAGAAAAAAATCTTTTCCCACTTCAGGATAAGGATCATGGGGAAAAAAAAAACCAACACAATAAACAAAACAAAACAACCTACCTACCAACTAATTATTCCCTCACACCAACATGAAATTCATACCAAATTGAGCCTGAATCTAGATTCTCCATTATGTCTACAGCAAGTTAAGCATGCCAGGCTTAACATATATCCCAATCAATTTTTTTTTTTTTTTCCTTGAGGATGTTAAAACGAGTTTGGGATATAACCTAAAGTAAGATTTCAGGTAAGATTCTAGAACAGCAAAAGTATATTCAAAAAACATAACATCTCTTTCACTTTCCAACATCCCTTCGTAGTTTCAAGCCTCCATCCACCCATTCCACTATATGCCACAAAAAAACACATTCAATAAGATACTAACAATAAAGACACTACCACCAGAAAGCTCTGCTATCTGAAGCAGACAGAAAGCAGCCAGCAACTGAAAAGAGAGAACTTAAACCACAAACTTTTAGGATCAAGAACCAGATGCTCTTCTAAGCTTACACAGTATCAATTACACCAATATAACTAACTTATTTTCCCAGTCTTCTGGATTTCAGCAGACTTTTAATGAATTTTAAAAGAAAATAATAATTTTAAGAAATCCAAACCACAATGATCAGATCTAGTCAATATAACCATTTCTGAAATAAAGTCCCAAACGACCCGTTCTCACCACTAGAGCCCCACATATCTGGGCAGCCTATTTTCCCATGGTTCACCATTGCTTGCCACCACGTTTTACTAGATATTACACCCATAAAAAAGAGGCACTAACCAAGTTTATATTGCTCTGTGATTTAATACACGCTATTATTAATAGTTTTGAAAAGGCATTCTATCAGGTTAGCGAGCGAGATAGGATGATTATCACCTCCTTATGGCTTAGAAAGAAATCATTCTCCTTAAGTAGAAATACCAGCGCAAGAGTTGCAGGCATCCCTTCATTCAAGGCATTCAGCCTTTGCCCCGGTTACCCCGGCTGACCTCCGAGACCCGCACTAGCACCTCTAAACACGTTTTCCTTACAACGAGAGTATTCAGCACTAAAATAAATAAATAAAAAAAAGAGTTATACATAAATAAAAATAAGAAGGGAAGGAAATCAGACCAAACAGAAGAGGATCAAGACGCTTGGCTTCACCATCCCTTCCCCAAAACACAACATTCATTGAGGCAGAAGAAACCACCCTGAGCGCTGAAACAAGAGCCGCATTCACGGCTAGTGGGTTTGGGAGCAGACTGGCTTGCGGGATCACACTCCGTGCCTGAGCTCCTCCAGCCCCCAGGACCAGCCAGCTAAAACCGAAATCAACCCCAAGGTCCTTTACCGCTTGTCAGAGAGAAAAAGAAACGTGGCGTCATGTAATCACTCTATCATTAAATAGTTCGGAATGGAGAAGAGCCTTCCCCGCGCTCCCGCTCGAGGGACAGTTTTTAGGCATCAGGCTTTGCGAGGATGCAGCGCCGGCCGGGTTTCCCCGGGGAGCCGAACCGGCTCTCCAGCCCGGCAGCACTCCGCCCGCCCGCCCAAGGAGCGGTATTTTCCGCTCCGGGGCGCCCAGCAGCACCTGCTGCCGCCACCGGCCGCCACCCCCCGGCCTCAGCCCCAGCGGCGCCTATTGTACCTGCAGGATCTTGTCCAGCCCCTCTTGGCCCAGGCAAGGGAACTGCTTAAGCAGCTCCGTCTTCTGCCGCTTGTAGTCGTCGGTAGCCGAGCGCCAGTGCGGCTCCTCCAGCACCTCGAAGATCGCCGCCCCAATGGACAGGTAGAAAATGATGGCCGAGGTCAGCAAGGGGCCCCTGTCTACCATGGTGCCGGCGGGAAGGAAAGAGAAAGGGCGGGCGGAGCGCGGCGGGCGGGCCGGGGCGGCTGCCCCGCGGTGCGGCTGCGGGTGCCCAAAGCCGCCCTGTCCTTCCCCTGACACCTCTGCCTTCCTCCACCGTCCGCCGTGCCTCCTCTCCCTGCCTCTGCCGCGTTCCCTTAGAGTCTGCCACACTCCCCTCCCACTCTCTCTCCTCCCTCCTTTACTCCCTCCTCCACTCCCCACAGCTGCCTCCTTCCCCCAGTTTTCTCCCCTCCCTCCTCAGTTGCGATTTGAATTTGGTGCCCTCCCGCTTCCTCCCCCCACCCGCCCGCGCATGCGGGGCTGCAGCGGGGGGAACGGCCGGCGGTGCGACCTGGGGTGTCCCGGGACCCACCACGGGTAGGGCCTGCCCCGGTGAGGGGCGGGCAGTCCCCATGGGGCGGGAGATCGGCGGGTAGTTGTGGCTGAGGCTGCAGTCATCGCCCGCCCGTGAGGGGCCGCTGGGCAGGGGACGGGAGCGAGGACGTGACCTCTCTCTCTGCCCGCACGGACATTGAGAGCCGGTGTGGGGGCCGTAGAGGTGAGCCCGGCCCTGAGTGAGTGCCTCCTGAGGGGAGCTGGTCCCGGCGCTCAGAGCCGTGTTTTCGCCTCCGTATTTTCCTTGAGTCAAGAGAAGAAGGGGTGACGTCCCTCAATTTTATTTTTCTTTTTCCTAGTGCTACCAGGCTCAGGGGAGTTTCTCATTTCCGACGCTGGAAGGCTGCGAAACCAGAACTGTGGCTGCCCTGGAGCGAGCGAAGTGCGGTGGGGAAGGCGAGCAGGAGCTCTGTGAAGAAGGGGGGTTGTCGGCAGGTTTCACTCCTTCCCCGAGATGTTATTCACCCACGTGCAGTACAGATCTTCACAGCAGCAACTGTATCTCCCTTTCTTTCTTCGTGCTTGTTGTAGGTTCAGTAAACGTTTCTGTATGTGCCCATGTGTGTCTCTGAGTTTGAGAGTGAGGGAGAAGACACTGGGTAGTGATACACTCCATGAGGTGCTCAAAACCTGGTCGGGGCTGAAGCAGTCTGGAGGCTCTTCCCTGTTCATGAAGCCTTTCCCAGGAGCTGCTTACAGCCATGCACAAGTGCATGTTCCTCCATGTTCACCCTTCAAAGCAGAAGGAAGGGATGGGGCTGGAAATGAGGTTGAATGGGTCAGGGAAAGAGCAGGTCAGGGGAGAGGATATAGTGATGTGTAATGTACCCTGGCAAAGTGCTTGTGGAATTGATATGGTTAATCTTATAAACACTGTTTTTGTGAAGGCAACTTATTTTCTGTCTTCTGCAGCTGTTCCTGCCCCGGCAGGAAGAAAATACTCAAAAATACAGAGTTGTCCACATCGGCTGCATCAGCACTAAGGATTTTGGGATGTCTACGTATGTCAGCTGGAGTCCACACACCAAAAGGCTGAGATAAGCCAGCTGAAATTTCTCATGTGGATGTAGTTGAAATGGGAGGAGGGAGAGTAGGAAAGATGAGGGAAACAAGTAAAAAATATACAACAGAGTGTTAGAAAACAAGGAGAGCGTGCAGAAGGCAAAGGAACATGCCTTGGTTAGCAGGTATCCGGAGACATCTATCTGTAAAACAATGGATGCTCCTGAGAGATTGCTCACAGAAGATTACGTGGCCCTTAAGTAGTCTTTCCTACATACCTGTATAGTGCTCAGTGAAAATACATCTGCAAGAGGTTCCTGGCAGCTTGAAAGCAGGACTGGAGAAACCACAAAATCCACAAGCATGTTACGTGATCAACGTTGCTGCCTTCGTATGGGATTCCCTAGTTATGTGAAGGAAATGTTAAGAAAATAAATGGATTACCGAACAGTGGTAGTGGGGGGGGGGGGGAAGGGGGCGTTTATATGGGCTAGGGGAGAGATCAAGTAGAAGGCATCATGATAAACATCTAAAAAATAATATCATAGACTACACAAACCATTTTTTATTAAGGTAAAAATAGGGTCTGTTTCAGGAAACTGTAAGGCAGAACTTCTAATTAAAAGGAAAGGGAGAATTTCATGGTGCATAATTATCACAAGAAAATTATTCCCAGGTGTTATCACTTGGCCAAAGTCCTTTGCAAAACTCAGAAAGCCACTGGCCACATAATGTGAATATTCATCATTGCCTCACTGACTTACAGTTAAAAGCTGTAAATATTTATGGCAAGTGATTGAAAGAACTTTTTTTCATAGGCAAAGCATGATATAACTTCTGGTGCTCTTGCAGCTTCTTCGGAGTCACCTGCAAATGGTTAGGTTATTCCAACAGCAGCATCAGTAGCCTGACACATTCTAGCAATATTACATTTGTGTGTTCCTGACCCTGAACATCTGTGCTTTGTAACTGGAAAGTATTTGATTAAATTTTGAAACTGTACTCTTCTCCATCTGTCTCCAAGTCTCTAAAAGCCCATTTATACCATTGAAACACTATCTTAAAGGCACAAGGAATGACATGAATGACCCTGAACCTACTGCAATTATAAAGTGCAGATGAAACCAAAAACACTTTCAGGCATTTTATAGAAAGTTTGTTTACAATTTTGATTCAACATTTCAACTTGCCACTCTAAACTCTCAATCGCTGATAGCATAATTAGTGCTCTCAGTAACTAAGTCAGTCAGTGTTTAAAAACAAACCTGACAATCATGTACCATTCTTCCGTGTGTTGAAACGCTGTTGCACTTAGACTGTCTCCTTGCATTCTCTGAGTTTCAAAGAGGTGAGCCTAGTAAGTAACACCATCCAGAAGAATAGTTTATTCCCTGAGGAACCATAACCAAGTACTCCTACAAGCAGAAGTGGTCCTATAATTATCAACAAATTTCTTGCATTTAGATAATTCACTTTGATTCCTTTGTCTTTTTCAGAACAAATTACAAGGCATAATTTCATGCTGCTGTCTGAGTGTGCTAAGAAGGAATGTTTTCTGTAGCTGGCCTCTCTTTGCACCTCCTGATCTAAAAATGCCTCTCCTGACCTCAAAAGATCCCATATCCTTTTATTCATGGCCCTTTTCTACTCTCTGCTTCCCTTGGATTAAACAGAACCCCTATTGTTAACCCACAGCACCTGCCACATAGGCCCCACAGCTTTTCATGCTAGCTAAGTTAATGAAAAGGTTTGGGTTATTCACTCAAAGGCTTTTAAATCTCATTAAAAAACCAGGGGAGGAACAGCAGATAGCACTGTGGTGAGCAGTACCACAAGTATCAATCATTTGTATTATTTGCATAGGTCACTATTTCAGGCTGTCCAGTCCAAAAGGAAATCTCTTTCATCCAAGCTGTGTGTTTAAGACACATTTGCTGTACAGATGTTTCCTAGAACAGCCCAAAATGAATGAGTAAATGTCAGAAAATGTTTTAGATGGAGCAAATAAAAGACATTATTTGGGCAAAGGAAACCTGTCATGCAGTAGCAAAGATTGCATGTTGTACTGAGTGAGAACTATGAGCCTCTTTTCAAGCCTCTGCCTTTTCCCACTTGGAAGACTATTTTTGGCTGGTTGATGGCTCTGTTCTTGATGATGCCTGTCAACTCTGTATCTTTCACTTTTCTTTATCCATTGAAATTTGGACACCTTCATCATTGCTTTCAGGTGTTCTATGTCTAGCCATGTATGCTTTTAAATAATTCAAGGGGTGTACTATCATGATAAGCAGTTTGGCTTCTTTGGTACAGTCCAGTGTATACATAAAGGGGGAGGCTGGTCTGCAGATGATGCAGAATTTTATGAGACGTGTGTAGAAAGTTCAAAAATTCTACATGGCATTGTTCACACCTCTTGGCATTGTTCACACCTTTTGGCCTAAGAATTTGCACATGGCATGCTTCGTGCCCTAAATGTACAGTAACACATATTAAATAATAATAATAATAATAGAATAAAAACCTATACCAAAACAACTTGCATACCACTGCAACAGTCTTCTTCACCCATGGACAGATAATGAGTGAACAAACACCACATGACAGATGTTAGTCATGCTGCTTAATGAATAACTGGTGATGAGTACAATACCTGTGTGGAATGGCTGTAATGTATTCAAGGAAAAATATGCATTTGGATCATCTGTTTTTCCCTGAGATACCTACAGTGTTCAAGATAAATGTCTTCACCAGGAAGTCCAGGTATTTCAACATTTTTTTCTCCGTGTATTTCCTTGACTGCCTTGTTCCTCAGGTATCTACAGCAGTCACTGAATCTTCAGAACTGGGTGATGAAACCTGGTTTCCTCCAAAACATTTTATAAAGAAAGACTCTGGCCTTCTCTTTCTGCTTCACTATGGCCTCAGCCTTGCAGACAAGCACTTATAGTACCAAACAGTTATGATAGTCCTTCACACTGACATTCATGTCAGTGATCTAGACAGTTCAGTGTACAGCTGTACAAAAAACCTCAGCCTGGACAATGTTGGTCCCAGACTGGGGTTTTTCCATCAGGATACCTGGAGCACATTACTGTTCTAGATAGTGTGCTCAAGGCTAGCTGAGCACCATGGTAACGGAGTCAGTGAATAATGCAACAATCTGTTATTTTGTTATATAAAACATCACTGTCAAGTCTTACTTTTGTGTCATTAAGAAGGAGTTAAATTCTATTTGTGTATAGTAATACGGATGAATGTCTCAGATTGCTCTGAGACTTGTTTCCCAAACCAGTTTAAATTAACTTTTATCACTCTCATGTCACACAGTGCAGAAGTCTTCTCCAGTGTTACAGCATCCGCCTGAACGCAACAGGAGCAGATTACAGCAGAGAATTCAGGGAGCTGCTTGCCACCCCCGTCTCACAGTTGGGTTGCGTAGTTGCATGTCTGTGTGCCAGGTTGTGCAACGGAGGGCCTTGTGTGTGACCAGACAATTCCCACATCCACCTGTAGCATGTAGCACTCACGTTTTGTTAGTCAACATGCCTAAAGAGCAGTTCCCACATACCTCTTCCCTTTATAGAAACAAAGTCACCACATTAAGTTTGGCAGAGGACAGGCAGAAAGAATGTGGATTGCTTTCTTATTTCCCTGTTGAATAAATAGTCTTGTTGATAACAAACGAGGACAGCTACACACCCTAAAAGCATTGAAATGGATCATATTCCTATCTATTCTCCCATTCTAAATCCTGCTGCAACAGCTTGCAAGGTTAGCTTGGGTCTTATCTGGGAATAAAAAAAAAGATCCAAGTAAGCAAGCAAGGGAGTTGGCTACACACAGTTAAAGGAGAATGAATTTTAAAGAATGTTTTGGTATGGATACCAGTTGCTTTTATGTCTGGTGTCCTTGCATGAAAGAAGGGTCATGACCCATGCTGTCTTCATGCATGTGCGTCTTCCTTCTATGCCTAAAGGAGTTTTGTAAGAAGACAAGAGTTCCTGGCATAGTCTGTCTCCACAGCCCCTTCACCTGTCACGTGGTCCCTCCGCCATCATGTGTGGTATTGGGAAAGAAGACAGCAAAGGCTGAGCCATAACACCCACAGCTGTCATGCAAGTGAAGTGTTTTCAAGTTGTTAGTGGCTTGTAGAGTTTGTACCCTTCTAAACTATTATCAGGACAGATATTAAGAGGGTTTGGAGGGAACTTAGATTTCAGTGTTTGTTGCCTTCCAATGGTGCCTCCCACATGCCAAAACCTGGTGTAGAAGTAGCGTGCAAATCCAGGTCACTGTCAGATATGATTGTAGGGAGGTAACTTGGCACAAAAATGAGTCAGTTAGAACATCAGGAAAAAATCCACCTGGTCTAGTGCTTTGGTCAACAGCTAGACTGTTGTCACTGCTGTAAGCATAAAAGCTGCCTGCAATTTACAATTTATAAATTATAACCTGTAAGTAGTAACTGGTCCTGGTCTCATGATGTGCACCATGCTCTTGTCTCTCAATGGCTTTTCAAAGATGTATGTGGAGGGTCAGTTGTAAGATAAGCCTTGACTGAGGTGGTAAAGGGAAGTGAGATGCTGGAGATTTTCCTTGTACTGTGTAGCACCTTAGAGCACAGGGCACCTTCACAGTGCTCTGTTCTTCATTCTGTCCAGGGAAACTGTGGAAGCAGTGAGTGAATGAGAGCAGATTCTAGCTGCCATGTTGCTGCTCTTCTTTGGGATCTCATGGAGAAGTCCTGGTAACTCAGGTTACACTCAGTAGTGCCAGAAATGAGGTGTGGGAGAGGTCTGGAAGGAGTCAGAGCTAAGGGAAGGCTGAGATAACACGAACAGACAACCCCTATACCTGGGGATCTGGTACATCTGCAAAAATCTCTGGAGGACTTGGTGGAGAGAGGAGAGGGAGGGAAGAGGGATGGGGAAGGGAACACTGACCTCATCAAGATGAAGTAATATGTCATCCAAACAGAGGTGAACATCTCTAGCTTCTTCTTTCACTGAAGATGACCATCTGAGCCAGCCAGAGGTCCTCAGTGAACATTGCATTATCAACAACAGTTACACAAACTAATGGTTAGCAGGCTGTAGATGTTTCACAATTCATTTCCTTTTAATATTAGTTACTTCTTTTGACAGAGAAGGATAAAAAGGGAGGAGGAGGAAATAAACTACATGGGGTAGTTTATTTTAGAAGACCAAGTCAGTAAGAAGATGGGTAAACACTGCAGATGGCATTGCTTCAGTTAGGACAGAAAATTCAGTACATTCCTTGCATGTGTTTAAGATTTCTTTGGAAGAAGGAAGCATATGCAAATAATAGGGCCAATCTGCAAACAGTTAACTGAGGTCAGCAGCCTTTGCTCAAGAACTCTCACTGATTGGGGATACTTGTAATAATAAAGGTTCCCCTGTCTGGGGAGCCTGGCTTTTAGGTCTGCCTCATCTTCTACCCTTGCTTCACTCCCTACTCTCACCCCTGATCTTTTGCAATTCAGTGACAATCAGAGTTAATAAAAGGCGTGTCTGTGATCCTATAAAGCAATTTGCATCATCATCATCTTTTGTGATGAAATTTTCACGGGAAAAGGAGGAGCAGCAGCATTTTACCCAAGTTAGGGTTGCCCTGGCAATATACCAAGAAGCCTGAATCCCTTAATTTTCATATCTGAGTGCAGGAATGTGTCCTGCAGAAACTACACCCCCCATCCCTCCACCCCCCACTTCCATGATAAGTCTAAAAGTAGTCTGGAGCTTACAGGTTTGCATTACTGCCACTGTGTCAGCAGCACATGGGCAGGCTTGGGCTGCCTTGCTGATCTGCAACAGAACACGACATTTGCCTCTGCCCTACTAAAAAGATAATTTCCCTTAGCTGGGTTAAAGAAACTGTGTTGCTTTCATTAAACAAAAGTGGCCAGAACCTGCAACTGGCAATTGACGTTAACTGTGTTGTATGTTATTTCAGTGTGTCTATTATAAACACATGACAGTGCAACTTTGAATTTGACTAAAGGAACTGATAATTGACAAAGAGCTATTAAAACATGACAAATAAGCAATGTCCAGGCCAGCTGAATAAAAAACTGTCAGAAACGTCTTTCTTCTGCTGTGCTGTCTAGTGCAAATGCTGCAGCGTTGCTTAATAAACAAGGCTTCATTTAGTACTGGGCTTGTCTGAACACTAGTCTTTTACAAGCACTTGGGACAAGATCATTAAACCTGCATGTATCAGCTGAAGACCTGCCTCTCAAATTTCCTTCTAATACTGGGAAAGGCCCTAGTTACACAATTGTGCATTAACTAACACAGAATTATACTCAGCAGTGGGAAGTGAGTTATTTTGCAGTTCTTTTTTGGAGAGTTTGGATGCCTTGTATGAAATCTAGAGATTAAATTCCATTGCCCTTCTTTATAGGTGGACTGCTTGTAGGGCATGCCGCAATGCTGGCATCTAAATCTTCTGTGGAGAACATCTATGAGTCTGGCAGTTTTCCATATCAGAAATCTAATACTGTTATGTCGATCATTGTTTGAACATAAATCCCGAATCCAGTCATGAATTCAGACAACAGGATTTCATACCTTCAAATAATGGCAGAAAGAGAAAGAAAGGGAGAATAAAAACGCCTTGAGTAATATAAAAGGTGCAATCCTGGCAATGCTAAAGAGATGGATCACGTAACCTCTCGGTCTTTTCCATGAGTGGCTTTTGCAGTTCCACACAGGTTTTTCACAACAGTTGAGTAGTCCATATCAGGGCCAGGGTGCAGGGGTAAGGAAGAGCTCAGACTAGCATCTTGGCAGTTTGCCAATGCATACAGAAGCAATATGCACCTTTCAGTTAGTCATTGCAGTGAATTATGTTTTCAGTTGTACCTTGCAGACTGAATAGCACATAACTTTAGACTATAACACTGTCCAATCTGTTCCCCCATACGCACTCCTCTTCTTTTCCAAAGAATACACCGTACCATGCCGTAATGAGGGCGTTCAAATAACAATGGAAAGAATGACTGATATTCTTCTGAACTAACTTCAGAGCTGCATATCCAGTTCTCTGCCTTTTTTGGTCAGTCTCTTTACACCATTTATGCCTGGTTTTATGCAGACTGGGTGGGAGAAGTGACTCCAGCACACCTGGTCCAACTTTTAAACTCAGCTCCACAGAAAGGCTGTCATAGAGGAAAAACTCACAGAACTTTCCCTGCTCACAGCACATTTCTATTTCTTAAAACTAACCAAATGAAATGTTGATAAAGTATGTAAAAATCAAAGTGGGAGGTTATACAGGAACTAGAATGCAGGACACAAAAAGCCATATCTTTCTGTAACACTTTCAAGTATTATCTCACAGATGGGAGGCCACTTCTAGGCAATATATCAGAACTCACAAATCATCTTTTAGGCATCTCTGTAAAAACACTGAAACTGACACATGCTACCTGCAACATGCAAAGCCCTCATCTGAAAGTCACATTCACAAAGCTGAGATAAAAAGTCTTCTATACTAAAAAGATTTACTGTTCTTCTGGTGGGGGGGAGTTGTAGGCACACACCTTACTGCCATTTAGCTCTGGCAGCTTCTCATATTCTGTTTCTTCTCACAGTATGGACATTCCTGCAGCCATCTCATCTTCTACTTGGATAAGCTACCTCTGCTGTAATATCAACCCTTGTTGGACCAACACTGTCAACAGGAAAGATAGTGGAATCAGATACATACATAGGATAAAA
Source organism: Ceryle rudis (assembly GCA_033439905.1). Classification (NCBI taxonomy): domain Eukaryota; kingdom Metazoa; phylum Chordata; class Aves; order Coraciiformes; family Cerylidae; genus Ceryle; species Ceryle rudis. Next base: position 11,789 of record JAAGNO010008326.1, read on the forward strand.
ATGGTAATACTGGTGTATTCTTTATTCCTTGTATTGACTTTCTCACCGGTGGACTGTGCACAGGACAATACTGAGTGGATTTCAGCCCTATGTGAAGGGCCAGGATACATCACTTGAGTTCTATTTAATCCTCAGGTTGGCTGAAAGTGGGCTGTAATTCTTGTGTTGTGCTTCTGCACATGGGATAATTTTGATTAAAAAGAACAAAAGATTATTTGAGAGGAGTGGGGATCTTTATTTTTTCTTCTTCTTCTCACTTTGAAAGGACCACTAAAGCCCTTATGCGTACTGAAGACAAAGAATGAGGGTTGCAACTACTAAGGCAAGGGAAAGCTTTTATACCACAACTCTGTCCTCTTTGAATGGTCTACCTCCATACATTGTTCATGCTTGGACAATGCAGTTTCATTTCAGAAATATTCCTGCTTGAGTGTCTGCTACATGCAGTGACAGTTAACAGAACATTGTGATTTATATTGTGCCTGGCATGGAGCATTGCTCTGCCTTTCCACCCTGCTGTGAAAGGGCTCAGCTGAATAGAGTGGCTTTGATGACATGGGTCAAGGCTCTCAAGTACGCTTGCTGAAGCAAAAATATTTCTCCAAAAATAGTTTCTCAGAATAGGACAAGAAAATCCCAACAAGCATTTCATTGAAAACCAAATAGCCTGTTGATTCTTTAGGATTTTTCCACTCCTGTTCATCCAGACAGGAACCTGGTTTATCTATTGAAAGAAATTCTGTTTATGCAAAGGATGGATACAAGCTTTTTATATCTCTAAACTCCTCCAGATCATATAGACAGACAGGTCTTACTCTAACTCTCTTCCCAGATGTGTTTGATCCTTAATAAAAAATGAAAGGGCAGACCTCTGAACTGTCAGAAGTCTGGAACAGCAAGGGTATCGGGTAATTACATCATGTGAGAGGGGAGGAGGTCAGAGGGAATCATCACTTGAGAATGCATGCCCACATCTCAGCTCCTATATGTGATCTGACGCTGGGCATGTCAGATCATGCACGGAGGAGATGCACAGGGCATGCCACTGCTGGCAGATGTGTGCTGCTTAACAAAGCTCCTTTGAATACAGGACCCTGTGGGGCCTCCTCCACCTGCTCCAGCTCCAGGCTTGAGTGCTTCCTCTCTGCAGCCACAGTGCTGGCAATATCTCTTACCTTGTGGGGTGCTACTGGGAGAGAGATGGGTGCAGCAAAGGAGCAGCAACAGCAGAGTGAATCTCACTCAAAATGCCTCAGGCTCAGCAGGGCTCTACACAATGGATCATGTCACTGCCATCACAACTGAAGATATAGTGACCAATGTTGACTTTTCCTTTTAAAAAAAGAGAAATTTCTTATAGTGAACAACATATTTCTTGGATGTTAGTTGGCTTGCCTAATGGTTGTAACCTGTCAGCCTTCAGTTTCTTTTTACCAGTTCAGCCCAAGGCCTTCTCTAATCTCCTGAAAATGCTATGTCTTGGTATCTTATTGCTGAAAGATTAGTTTGTGCTAGGCTAGAGAGGCTCTTTTCATGATGATCTTTTACCATACAGGTTACTGTGTTCCTTGTAGATTCCTCACAAAGCAAATATTGTTCCCTTTTTCCTAGAAAAACACTGAAATTGTCAAGGGATTAGTGTACGTTAAAGATTTTTTTTCTAAATTACAGCAAGGAGGTCAGAGAATACATGGGTTCTTTGGGTTCCTGTGTTTCAGAGCCAAAGTACTGAAAAGCACTTCTATTCAAACACAGAAAAGTGCAGCCCTCTGTGCTCTCAGAAGGGTGTTAGCAATTGAAGTGTGGACGAGGAGAGGAAGTCTCATGGCGTCAGCTGAAGGAAGGAGAAGCAGTGAGATAAACAGTGCCCCTTCAACCAGCAAGAAAAAGAGGAACCACCAGCTCTGTTTCTGAACCATCAGCTTTCTTTTCTGTGCCATCAGGATGCTCCTACCAGCACCAGCTTCACTTTTTTTCAGAAAAACAAATGCAAATGCCCCTCATGAGGACTAATTTGTATCACAGAAAATGAAAGAAACTCAGGAAGTCAAGAAAAAAAGGTCTTGAGAAAGGGCTGAGTTTAATTGCCCTGCACTTCACTTTGAATTTGCTGAAGCTCAGATATATTCAGAACTGGAGTTTTGGAACAGAGCCATCTCAGTTGTCAACTCACTCGAACAGAGCCATCTCTATTGTCAACTCACTTAACCTTTGTTGTCATGGTTTATTATAGAATAGTGTGTGCAAGATATCATTCAAGGTAAAAATGTAGAAAAATAAGTTGTAAGTGCAGTGCTTGTAATAATTTCATTGTTTAAAAGGTTTTAAATAATATGCTTAAGAAGGCTGGAGACATGTACATTTGCAGATACACTGTTTAAAACAGTGAACTGTAACTATGTAGGTCTGCACATTTGTTCAGATAACCACATCCTAAACTCAAGCACTCTTAGGCTAAAGTAGGCTGGATTCGTCAGGAACTCTTCACTTGTGGACAGTACATATTTAAGCAAGTTAGAAGTAGTACAAAATGATCATGGGCTGAAAAAACTTTTACTCTGCTCTGAGTTGCAAACAGAGCAGGATTTGGCTCAAAAACTCTTTCATCAGAAACTCTTTGAATTAATGTAATGACAGAAATATGGTGGGTTTCTACCTTTTATCTAATGATTCCAAGTTAATTTATTCACATTATTTAGCACTAGGTACAGCCTTCAGTTGTGGGAATGTGTTTTTATAGGCAGCTCTGATATGATTGTGTGAATTACCCTAGGTTGGGAAAAAAAAAAAAAAAAGGAAAAGAAAAAGAACAGTAAGAACAGTAGAACAAAAGCACTCAGGGAAAGGAAGGCTAGAAAAGGGCTGCAAGAACATGGCCAGGGAATCAACTGGGACTGGAACATAAGAGTTTTGCCTCCTATTCCTGCTGGGTAATGTTCTCTGCCACCATCATTTTCACTAATTTACCTGACAACATGATGTCAGGTTAGGCATTGTCATGGCTCTACATAATATTATTTTTGAGATTATTTATTTGCCTTCTTTTTGAGTGCTTACCAGGCTCACTTACCAGGAGGGATAATAATGTCTCCTTTCAGAGAAGCCCAAACTATATTATCATATTCTAGGAAGAGTTCCTGAACTCAGTTGCTCCTTAGATATTAGAATAGGTTGTATTTGTCAAGCCATCCCTTTTGACTTTCCCAAGCATTGGATGTTTGTGCAGTGCTTTACATGCATATAAGTACAATGATACAACTGAAATACGCTTTAAAAGATAGGTTTGCAATAAGCCTCTGGGTTGTTACTCAAGAGAGGTTACTTCAGTTTCTGTCTTGTCACAAGAACCAGCTATATAGGAAATATATGGGTCTTTTCATACGGAAGAAAAATTATAAACAAGAACTTTGTAACTAAGATGTTGAGAGATCTGCACCCATTAAAGGCTCTGAATAATAAATCAAGAAAATTGTAGCAGCCCACTGGTTACTGTGAGAAAGATGCTCTTAGTTTCCCCACCCAGTAATGGCTGGGACCAAATGTTTGTTGTCAGTTGCTAGAGAACTGTAACTTGACATAACCAGGCGCTGATGTCAGGGCTTCAGGGCTAAAACTGAGCTAAGATCTTGCCAGCATTTATAGTCAACCTGTTTGTACTACAGATTGATAGCATGAAGCAAACTTAAGTCAGTGTTTACCTCTACTGTTAAAAGCAAGGAGAAGGGGAGAGTACAGTAGAGGGCTTGATAGCCAAAGACTACTGTCCTTGTAACTCTGATAAATAGCAGACAGTCCAACTTCTTGTAAGAGCTTCAAGGTTTCCTGTGGGATTCCTTTAGATAAGAATTTGAAGGGCACTGGTCACTTCTGAAGGTACATTCCCATCTCAAGGTCCATCATATGAGGAGAAACATTGTGTTTGTTTGTTGTTTTGGTTGGTTGGTTGGTTAGTTGGTTGGGGGTATTTTTGGTTGTTTTTTGTTTCTTTGGGTTTTTTTTTTAAATATACAAAACAAAAAAACCAACCCCAAACTATTTGTCCCTTCTTTGCATGGAGATGGACTGTCTACCATCTCTTAGAAGAAGCATCCAGTCAGTGGATGTGTAAAGAAAGAGGAACAAATAGATATGATAGCAGTGAGCAGAAATATAAAAAGCAGTGCAACTGAAAAACAAACCCTGACATAGGTAGCCTCCTGAGTCAGGGTTGCATCCTAAATACACAATACTGTCTGAAAGTAGTGCATGCAGTATTTAAGTATCTAAAGACACACTTGCTACATACTTAGTATTTTCCAGATTCAGCATAATATCCTTTTATTTGTACAATATTTTCCTTTAATAAGGAAGAGATGCCATCCTGAACCTGCACTCAGAGGTGCTTGTCTTTGTGAAGGTTCCTGGAACCATCTCATCTCAGGTTCAAAGTCTGCTCAAAAAGTTTAGGCTCAAACTAATCACGTTAAGGATGTTAATGACAGATTATTTTCTCCCTTTCATAGGTCTCCCCTAAGGGATATTAGTCATAAACTCAGCAGAATGCCTACACTGCCTCCACACAATTTGAAATAGATGTTAAAATAATCCCTCACCTAAGAACACAAGTCTGGTAACTGTTCCATCAGTTACATGATTTGCATGTATAAATTAATTTTACATTCACAGACGGATACATATATCTATTAGGGATAGTTAAGATGGGAATCTGAAAACTGTTATATAGCATTCATTTCCCATAATGGGATTTTATCACATTAAATTATAACCCTACATGTTTTTAGATAGATAGATAGATAGATAGATAGATAGATAGATAGATAGATAGATAGATATGCACAGAACATACCTGTCTGTGTTCACTTCTGGAGCTGTAATGGTGCGTAGCCAACTGAGAATGGGACAGTGAAGCTCTGACAAGACAGTTTTTGCTTGTCACATTTTGGGAAAGTGAGTGGGACAGCAAGGCTGGAATTTTTTTCAAACTGCAGTGGCCTATGAGAATAGCTGATTTTGTGCTCTTAAGTGTTTGGATTTCAGTTTGCTCATCACTGCAACTCTTACTTTATTTTTTGGAATGCAAATCTTCATGTTATGCAATACACTATTCAAATTCTGTATTGTCAGTGCTCAGAAAGGAAGTGTGTCACCAGTCCCACTGGCCACTTATTGGCACCAAGTTGTTAGCAAAGGGTTGCACGAGAGCTGGGTTTCTGGCACTGATCTGTTTAATTTTTTTTTCTTTTCTTTTTAAGAGAACAAACACATAGTTATGAGCTTCTCAGATAAATGTAGGAAAATAAGGTGGTTTAAACTTTGAGTCTGCCAACTCTCTGTCAGTATTATCAGTTTCTGTAGTGTAACAAAAAATCTAAGTATTTCAGGTGATCAGTCCAGGATAAAATTGGGTGATAACAATGATCAATACTTCACCTAACCTTAGAGAATTCAACTTTCATCAATTTCTCATAGAAAGAGAAATATCTTCCAGATATAAATATGTAAAAAAAATAATACCTCTTACTCACACATTTACAAAACAGTTTCCCAATATGAATTTCAGTTTCTATGTGGCTGAAAATTCCAAGAAAGTTCACTTTTAAAAACATCCTATATTTCATGTTTAGTGATCAGATTAAAGTTTGAGTACTGGTAATAGAATATCTAGGCTTTTCAAATTCCACTTACAGGACTACTACCAGGAGACATGAATGTAGCTTTGCCTATATGCCTGTAGGAATAAATTTATATTATAGGCTTATAGGTTTCTGTATTTGAATATTCCTTTTCAGATAAAGAACATTAATCAAAGTAAGACTTTAGGAATTAATCAAATCATTTGATAATTGTCCAGGGACATCTCCCTCATACTGACCTAGTTTTGGATTAAATAAAATCTGTTTACCTCAAATTCTACTACCACATGGCCTTTAAAATCTTAATCTCAAAGATTCTCAGCAAATTTTGGGAAACAAACAAAAAAACCCCACCTGAAATACTCTTCTTCAGATATAACATACAAAATAATGTCAGTTCTTTTTCCTTTTATAAAAAAGAGCAAAATGATACTTCTGAAATCATGAATTCTCTACCTTGTTCATCTATTTTTTTAGAGAAACAATATTAATATAAATTTAAGAATTATAACAGTTTAGAAAAAGTATTCTACCGGTGAGCAAACACTAGTATAGGACATTAGTCAACTAGAAAAATGAATGCTGATTAACTGAGGTGATGGGGACTCTTTTCTGCCTGCTTAAAACTCTTTTTCTAGTTTGCAAACTTCTAATTCTAATGCTCTATAAAGATTCTGAAGGCAAAAAATGTCTTCACTAAAGATTTTGTTTTCTTCCTTCTTATTGTCTCACAGTATTTAATCAGAGACTGATGCTGGTGATTCAGACAAAAATGAAATCTCACTATAAAACATCCAAGATCCCCAGAGAACCCTGTAGGTAAACCAGTATTAAAAAACCAGCATTGGCAATTTCTCTGAGTTCCAGAACCTCATAAGAACTAGGAAAACTATTATTTTCTCATTTAAAATCACTTTAAGGTCCAGGTATGCTACTTAGCTTGAAAATTTCAACTCTAAAAAAGAAAGTGTCAAAAATAATATTAATCCTGTCCACTGATAATTGGAGATGACGTGCTGCTATGACTACTTTCTGTCCTTTGCTGGTTTTTGGCTGCTTCCATCTGCCCTTGTTTTTACATACTGCTGGAATATAGCTTTATCATGTGAGGTTGCAGTGTTATAACGCTGCTTCCTACTGGTGTGCTTGAGTTTTATTTCTTCAGTTACTGTCTAATGTTTATGCCATATGCAATATGTAAATAGAAACAGAAACTAGGGCATAAAAGGCATTGACTATGCAGATAAAGATATAAATCTGTTTCTTCTTATAGTCCCCTACTTCAGTCTTTACTATCCTTACATTTATTTTATTTTGTTACAGTGGATATACTGCATTTGTGTTTAGCAAAAAAAAGCCTAAGCACTTGGGAACCCTTTGGTTAACTAAGAAGTAAGAACAATTTTTCAGGCACAGCAAGTATTTTTCCATCCAGCTCTATCTTCACAACCTCATGATGTATTTGACAGACGAGGTTATTTGTTTCTCTGTCATTTCCAGTGTGGACTATTTAGTCCAAGGTGTGACTTTTACCAGAACATCTACATAGCAAAAACCAATAGAAAAATGCAGCTGACAAAAGCAAATAGAATGTTGTGCTTTTTATATGGTAGTGAACTACTCTGATATAAACATTTCAATGTCAATATATCTTCATCTGCACTTTAGAATATAGTTTGAATAGTACAACTTTGGGGTGAAAACATATCCCAGGTAACTTTTTCATGATTCTTTTTAAACACTATTGGCTATCCTGGTCAATTTGGAATTGTAATTCAGTTTGATTGTGGATATATTTAGTTTAAGTGTTTTTTTGAAAAGAACTGTATTTAAAGGCTTGAGTTAATCTAAGATTAAATGCTTTGCTGCATAGGAATTTAGTTAAGTGCTTAAGAGTTGTTCTGAATCAGAACCCAGTGAGTAAATTAAATGAATACCTACGTGCTTTTATAAATTCTCTTAGATTACACATTCTCAAGCTCAAGAACTACTGATAATTCAGCACAATGATTGTTATACTTATTTTTTTTTACCAGGAAAAATGTTAAATGATACCATACATATAAAATAGTCACTGTTTTAAACTGTTTATTGTATTAATGATATATTATGTTCTTATTATAGTATCCCTCACTATATGTTAGATGGGCAGAATTCAGAAAAAGAGAATACTTCTTCTGGGAAGGCAATGGTGTGAAGACAGAAAATTTAGCAAGAATTATGAAGGGGGGAATATATATGGATTAACAAAAAAATCTTTGGAAGGTGACATGATACTGAAGCAAAGAGTGTCATTAATGCATATAAGATAATTTTATCTACTCAGACCTCAAAGACAGAGGAAGATTAGAATCTTTGTGAAGGTTACCTTTAAATTTTTACTGTCCTTCCTTGCAATGCCCAAGCACTATGAGAGTCCAATGCATTGACTATGTTGGGACAAACTGTGAGAATATGACAGAAGGTGATTGTGAAAATTTAACTGTTGAGAGTAGTGAGAAATTTGGAATTCAAAGGGATTTTTTTTAGAAAATATATACTCATAAACCCCAAAATGTTTCACAAAATTATTTTCTGTGCAATTCTGGTGAAATGCAGGCTGGATCCACCAGTGACAAGTAGCTTGCTCAGAGTCCAGCCAATAGATCTGGAAAATAACCAAGAACTTGAGCTTCCAGGTCCATAGCTCTGTGTCAGGGCCACAAAGCTGACTTGGTGGCTCACAGTTAGCCTCCAAGGCCCCCACATCCTCTGCTATCAGACCTGCCTTGCCATATGTATTGTTTCAAAACTAGTGGTCTAAAAGTTTCCTTGCTTTCTGTCTTCCAGGTCAAGCACTCTAAGTACTGACAGCCAGCTAGTCTCAAGGACTGTCTCTGAGTGCCATTGCTGGGAATGTGGGAGTCTACATAAAACAGAGGTCTCTCTTTGCTGGAAAGAAGTTCAGGACCCCCAGAAGTGATGGATGATCAAGTTGTACCACACCAGTATTCTCATTGTAAATGTATGTGATACCAAAAAGGGTTTTTTTTTAATTTAGGGTGCAGTGTGACGTTATAGCAATGATGATCATGGGGCTTGTGTCACTGAAAGAGGCGTTTTCATTTCTCAGAGCAGTTCCTTGAGTAAAGTTACAGTTGCACAGCTATAAAGGTGTTAGGCAAGTAAGTCTTATATTTGTGTAGAAACTGATGTCAAAGTGATGTAATCTGAGTGGACAGCATTCTCTGTGTTGATTTAGCTTCAGTTAATCGTCTACTGACTTAAGCTAAATCCTTAAACACTCATAAATTCATATTTATCAGGGTGTATTCTGTCTAATCATTATAGTTTTCTTTTCTGTAAAGAGGTTAAGTCTTCAAACATACTTCAGTGATTTAGAAGCCTAAGACTCCTTCTAGAGATTACTTGCACATCTAAGAGCCTTGGGGTTTTTTTTTCAGGACACTAAAACTTAAGCTTATCTTGAAAATAATATTGGTGGTCTTAAAATTGCAAGAGTCTGCACCTGCGTTTTGTGGCATAAAGCCCTAGATTAGAAAATGTGTCCAAAGTAAATATTTAATTGAGGACAATTAACAGTTCAGAGAGATCAAAGAGAGAACTCACACTTCTGACTAGGGTTGTTTGAACTTGTTTGGCTGCAGGTTAGGAGCAGTGACCAATCTGAGGTCACCTTCACAGTCAGAAATGACAGGAACTTCAACATTTAAGCAATCTCAGATCTCCAGGCACAAGATCTATGGAGACCCCTGAACCCCAAGCTAGCTAAAAATTTCCATGCCTGGGGATTTCTCATGTCTCATTTAATAACAGTCTCCAACCATGAAAGCCAGTGGTGATCACAAGTTCTTAAACTGTCTGTTATCTGGTATTTGCATTTCTTGTTAAGGAGAAAGAACAGGGCATGGAAGAGGGAAGGACAACATTCAAAGTGAAACTGAAGTCAAAGAGAGATATGCAAACACACAGGCTGAAAAGTCAGCTGCTAAACTCTCCTGTAATATGGAGACTCAGCAAAACTTAGGAATGGGGATATAGCTTCTAGCAGTGTCAATACACTAAGAAAGCAAAATGTTAGCATGGCTTAAGATATCTTCATGAACTTAATTTTCCTTCCCTGCCTTATACTTTAATTTCATTAATTTTATTTAACCAAGGAGATTTAATACTTTCATCTTCTACCTCGTTTGGACATGGTGGTATCAGTTCAAAATCTGAGACACAAAAGTACATCATTGTCATATATTCTGGATAAACTTAAAGACCTCACCTTGTAATGTGAGTAACAACAATTTAAGCATTAATCCTAGCTTTCTGAAAGACAAGTACTTTCCCACAGGAGGGAAAATTATATGAACAGAAAAATATCTAAATATCTACATAAGATCCTCTTTCTGCATCTTACTACTTCCCTGTCAAGCGAAAGGGCTATCATACAGTAAAATGACCAAGAGGAAGGTACGGTGAAAACAAAGGCTAACCTGCATGTGAAACTGTGTGAAAAGGACAGAACTGATGGTTTTTTACAGTTCAAAATGGAAAAGTCAGGTCTCCAAATAATATTAATTAAAAATTTTCTGTGTTTCTTGTGCACATTGTACAGCCTCTATCCCCAGTCTCATTCACCTAGCATGTGTGCCAGCATGAATGAGTTTACATGGTAGACAGCTCCCAGGTGTCTCTAAGATTACAAAGTCCTACTGTACTAAGGCTCTACCCCATGGCCAGCACCTCTCCCCTGTCCCACTGCAACTGTTCTTGTGGCTGAAGCTGTTCTTTACCTTTCCTTTTATCGTTGGAGAGCTGATGTACATTAGCTACCTCAAGGTTTAAAAAAATAAATAAGAAAGAAAAGATAGAAAAAGCAGTGTTTATCACTGAAAAGAAGCCTTAAGGAGATACTGAGAAGCAATCTGTCTGGGGGTGGGAGGGGTGTGGGGGGGTGGCTGGTAATTTCCAGATGGATCCACTGCAGAAGCCACATTCCTGAAACTAGTAGATGAAAGCATGGCAGCTGATACAGCTTAAATTTGTGACTCAGGCAAATCTGTGTTTACCCAGGTAGGATTAATGCTGATACCAGCCAGAACTGTGGTCACTTAGTGCCAGCATTAAGGGTTCTGGGGTTGTCCATCTAAAATGACTACTTGCTCTAGCGGCTGCTGTGAATACACCATTGATTTCTTCATTTATTTAAAAAATGACAAAACAAACACTCCCAATACAATTTGGGCTTTCATTTGCAGGAGTGCTAAGCTGGTTCAGGCAGGCTACAGTAATTTGTCTGTTGACATTCTTCTGATGGACAAAATACCTATTATAAATAGGTTTGTTCCTTCTCCTGCTCTGGTGGCCTCTCGCCAAAAGTACAGTCTGATTCTGGCTTTAAGAGTTTGCTCTGCAGATACTATGCTTCCATACGCAGTGCAGCTCCAAACACTAAGAGAAAATTAATTGGACATACCACTAAGTAGAACAGGGAATTTTAGAAGTTTAAAGCTTCCCACAGCTGAGTGGAAGAGATGGGAGACGTGTCCTTCTGTGGCTGGTGAATTGAAAGCTTATGAAGCTTTTCCATCCCATTTACCATGCAAAAAGGATGTAAATGGTTCGTAGGCCTGCAATTGGCCCTGGCAGTTTCCAAAGAAATAACTTTAAAATGTGATCCTTTTTAAACCAGATCATCTCACAATCCAGGTCATATTGCAGACATGTAAATATTAGTTCAAGTACAAGGAAGAATGAAGGAATATGAGGTGAGGAAGGAGAGAAAGGGGGAGTTAATGCTAAGGCTGCACAAAGTTAAATCAGCTCAAGGTGCCTGGGGCCCTACTCAGAGTTTCAGCACATGTCTTTCAAGGTCTCACATTCATTTCCTTTTAGAAAGATGCAAAATGATCTGAAATTGTTGAGCTGATCTATCTGCAGTTTTAGTAATTGTATCAGAGAAGCCAAACCTCATTCATTTCTCAAGGCTCCGGCACCCTTCCAATTACATATATCACTAAATGCACACTTTACTCACAACCTCTTTATGTGTTTAACTACAAATAGCTTTCAGGATCAAAGCCTGCAGCAAGAAGATGACACATGGTGGCAAAAAGGGTCTGGAAAATTCAATCCCTCTCACTGACCCCTCTGCTTACCAGTGGTAATCAAAAGTGGAGAGCCATCCTGCTATGCCAGGCACTAAACAGGATGCCCAGGGACTGCCATAGGACTATGGTGAGCCACTTTGCAAAGGCTGCTGCACATCCAGACTGGAGAACAGAAAAGCATGATAAATGATCAAAATGTCTCACAGTAAGAGAGTCTGATATTTCAATAGATTGGAAGCAAGTAAGAGCTACATTAGAAAAGTATGTAATACAGCAAGTGGTTTGGAAAAGGAAGACTAGGAACTAAACTAAAAGAACAGGGTGGGTATCTTTGATCTTATAGCCCAGTACTTAAACTACTCTGGAGCAGATGGATTTCCATCTGCCTGCTGCAGGATTCTTTTGCCTGCCTGGTAAACCTCTGGCCTGACCACAGTCTCAGGTGGGCTTGGATTAGCTGAGTGTTGAATCTGATTTCTCATGGAAATTCCTATAGTTTTCTAATTGAATAAGGCTCTTCATTCAAGGTTCAAATCTGATTGCTGCAGTGATATTTAAACACATGCTTAAATGCTAAACCAGGGTTTATGTTGGTACCTGTTTTGGGCACTGCGCAAGTTGCACCACTGAAAGGAACAGACCTCTTTCCACTCCACATGGGAAGAGATGCAGGCATATGACTGTTAGCTCTGCTGAGATGATTAGCACATGTTAACCACTTGGGTGGATGTTTATTTAAAACCATCTGCTCAGTTAATCTGTGTAACTATCTGAAACAGCTCCTGCGGCCAGTCTTTTAAACAAAGGGATTGGACAGATGGTCAGCTTTGCAATGCAGGTGAAGCGCCACAGGTTTGAGGAAGCTGATCTAATTCCAATATAAGCTTGAATTACCCACTTTTCTTGCAGTTGTTGGATTGTTAGAGCTGTTGCATCAGTTCCCAGGCAGTGCTTCTGGTAACACAACCATACTAATTCATGCTGCTAGTAAGGTCTAGCATCTGAAACCAAACATTAGGGTATATGCATCTGTAGAATAGTTTCACTGCTCAGCTTCCAATTACCACCCCACAACTAGCAGCTGCTGCCCATTCAGCTGAAAAATCACAACTGTTTGTGTGTGTGCACCTTTAGACCCTTTCTAGAGGACATTTAGACCTGTCTTCTTAGTTTGCACTGCTACAACTGTTACTATGACTGTGATCAGCTACTGTATCCTAATTGAAGTGGGTTGAAACTAGCCTCTGAGGGCTGATAACCCCTTAAATTTACTGAAGATAATAGAACATCTCACTTATTACTTCTGCAGGCTTTGCCTGAGTGTAGTCAAGCCAACCATCTACCTACCTCTGACTCATTTTCTGTATTTACAAAAGAAAATTTTAGCACGTATCTGTATCCTCGGTGGTGCATGCAACATAATGAGAAAATACACTTTTTTTTTTTTTTTTTTAAAGTCCATAGAAACACATATTCTTCTCCAGATCTTGTGAGGGTATCACATGTTCAGCATGGAAATCCCATCAGAAAAGGACAAGATATGTTTGGTTATTTTGGTTGTCCTTGAAACCTTAGAGAAATATGGGAGACAAAGGGAAGGCAAATAGTTAAAAATATTTGTTTGGCAGTGAGGTTGTCTGTTTACATAAACACAGAAAACCAGTGTGTTTTTTCAGTAAAATTTGTTCTGAGCAATTTCATCAGACACATCTAGCAGATGGCTGTCCAAATAATTGATTTTGTGGCTTGGCAGTCAAATAAAAAGTTTGTGGAAAATTTAGAATTTGAATCTTCTTCCCAAACAAAAATTAGAAACTAATTTAATTTGATCTGTTTAGCAAAATATTTAATTTGAAGACCTTTCACAGAAGCAGAAATATAAATATGTAGAGAGGGACTAGTTCTCAGAACTGCTGCTGAGGAGACAGTTGCCCCTTTATTCAGTATCTCAAGGGCCACAGCACTTAAATAGGATATGAGCTATCCAGATTCAACTTCTCTCCATTCAACCTCTCTCTCCCCTGCTCACCTCCCAGAAAAGTGGCATAATTATCACATGCGGTTAAAGAGCTGCACTCCAATTATCTCCTGATGCACTTTCACTTTGCATAAACATTTGCAGCTCCTGGCTTCCAGGGAGTTTGTCACACATCAGGTGGAGTCTCATTCCTAGACACTTTTCTGTGGTGTTTCTTTTGCAATATTTAAATGTTTTATGCAAAGTGGAGTTGTGGTGCTAACCCAGGTAAGCACTCTGCTCCCAAGGCTGCCAGATAAATCCAGTATCTGTCACATCCTCCTTTATCTTTCTGGTAAAAGAGGAGGATCAGGTTCCAGCCAAAGGCATCTAATGAATTCAGACTGAATTTGTGAGTAACATCAGGGTAAATAATCCAAATACACTTTGCAGAAAGTTTGTTTAGCTTCAATAATTTCTTTGCAAACTCTTGGAAAGGAGTGCATGTTATATGTATTGTCAGACACAGGAAAGCTCAGAGGATCTGAGGAGATGGATTGTGGTAAAAACCATTTATTTGTAACTGCATTGAATATATGCAGTATGCAATAGTCTGCATGGATATAGGAGAGTTACATTAATTAGATATAAAATACATTCCTGGGCTAGGCTGGGCAAGACAAATTGAATGTAAAATTTGTATTAAGCTAACTGCCATTAAACACTTTCACACTTCAGATGTACAGAGGCATACCTCCTGAAAAATTATACATGCAAATTACTTAGGAATATAGTGATCCTAGCCACTAAAATGTAATATCTGTACTCCTTGTCAAAACATTTGTCAGTTAGCTATGTTTAAATTCAGAAAACTGTGTAAAGAAGGCAAAAAAGGAAATTTTTACTGGGTCAACTGAAAAAGATCTAAGAAGGCATGCTGCCTCATGTGTTGCTGCTGATGCACAAAAAAAAACCCAAAACTGCCTGGAAGAAGCCAAGACAGCGTCAAGAATGCTGGCATAAGTAGATGAATAACCAGTGCCTTTGGGGCAATGATATTCCATTACATAGATAAAAAGAGTCAAGACCATCACATGCATTCACATGTAGTGGGAAAGAGGAAAAATTCTAATACTTTCTTAATGTCAAGAATCTAGACCAGAAGACTTTTTGAAATGTATTGATAGATCACAAGATGAGGAGGAAAAAGGAGGGCATACAGTGGCTTTCATCTTCTTTTTTATTCTTGCAAAAATAAACTGATTAATGAAAATAAGTCATATTTTAGACCACACCAGAAATTAGTGCAGTCTACTGTCACCATCCTTAGACACATTGAAGCACAAACTCCGTTGAAAAGTGGTATCAAGACCTTTCTACCCAGATGCAACAGCTTTATAACGGGCAAAAATTAGTGCTGTATACTCCTGGTAGCTAGTGGGGGCAGGAAGAAAAACCCAACCAAAACAGCTTCTGCTTTGTCTAAAAGTCCAGGCTGCTAACATTGTACTTATGACAGTGCACCAACGGCCAAGTTTCCAGTAAATGGGAACAGCCCAGTCCACTGGCCAGCCAAAATACCTGCTCAGCTACAAGCAGGGAAGCCAAGGAAGTTGGCTGGTTCCCGAAGAAGCTAGCCAGATTGTGAGCCCATCAGGCAGTCACACCTTTAGCCATGCAGCCAAGTTGCCTGACTTCTGCCAAAAGCTTTCAAAGTGACATTGTGTCTCCAGGAAAAAAAAAACCACAAAAGTAAACAAAACAACAATGAACCAAAAAAAAAAAAAAAGTTACCAGTGAAAAAGAGTTCTTTTCTGGAAAATGTGTTTGGGTGGAAAAATTGTGACCAGGTCAAGAGGCAATTATGTCTGTGGTGCTTAAACTGTCTCTGTTGCCTGAGGCCTGGAATCATTACAAAATATTGCTGATGCCAAAAGGGAGGTACACACTGGAAATATGGTATGTGATGTTGAAGGACTAGATGGTGAGGTAGAGAGTAGCAGGACTCAAAAGACTAGCCACAGACACTGCACAGAAGCCTACCCTAGTAACAGCACTCCACTGAATAAGGAGTTACTGTTCTTATTCTCATTACTAGCTGGTTTTACCCACGGAATTAGACTACTTGGGAAATTTTGCCTCTAAATTTGCATTCTTGCAATACAGGGAGAGAAAAGCATTTGCTAATATTTACAAAGTTCATACAAGGTATGTTTAATAAATAAAAGGACTACACCAAGTATCACATATGTCTGAGGTATAGTTGACTTCAGCCACAGTCCAAAACTTGGACATTTTATTTTTATAAAACAACCCCTTCATTATTACTTACACTTGGCTTGGGTACTTGTCTGTCCTAGGTTGGCCCTCATTTGAGGTGAGTATTGCATCGGCATCTTCTCATTTGCTTCACTCAGTCTCTTCCTAAATGTTCCTTTTATGATGCTTCTATAACGTGTCATAAAGACTTAATGGCTCTCACTAGAACTTTATGGCACTCGATAGTCAGAAATAAAAGGGGCCATTGAGCTGTGATGGACCGCTTACAGGACCTTGAGTACCTTTCTGTATTTTCCACCGAATGAAGCCAGCACGAATATAGCAGAGATGAGGCACATTCTTTGCAGTGCAAATCACACAAGCGTGACAAGCTAGAGAGTAAAGTGCTCTGTGTCACTGAGAAACAACAACTTTACCTTTAAAGAAAATTTTCACTAGTGCTAAACATTATTTCTGCCACATATCCAAACACCAGCCATTTTTCAGCTCACAGAGGAACTGAAGCTGGTATTGGAGTTTTTGATTTAGCCAAGGCAGACCTTGACAGTATCCCCATATTTGTATTTATATAATAGAAATACTTTGCATTCCTCTAGCAACTTTTATCAGAGGATCGATCTCCTTTACAGACAGTAATGAATTAATGCTCACAATGCCAATGTAAATTGGGATCTGTTTTCTTTGTTCTGCAGATGGGAAAGAATGAAGCACAAAGATGATGCAACTCATTTAAAGAAGGCTGGGCAGAGCCAGGCACAGAATCCAGATCTCCTGATACCTGAACCAATGCCTTCACCTCACTATCATTGCCTTTTCAACTGCACGCTCTGCAACAGACATGCAAGCTGTACACAAATGTGAAGAAAACCTCCACCTGCTTTTAAAAATTGATACTTAAACCCAAGGGTTCATATCTAGACACAAGTGTGCTAAATGTCCAGGACATCTTCAAGCATGAGATTTCACTATTTCTGAAAATCAGAGCTTAGTGACTAAAGAGGATTAAGAACCCTAGTTGTATCCACTTATTTATTTTTTTTTTTTTTTTAATCTTTCCCCCTTCCTAATAAGCACTTCTAAGTGGCTATGCTCAGTGTGAAAGTTTTACAGAAAAGTAAAATATATTGTGAAAATAAAAAGAAATTGCTTTTGCTTGACTGGTGTCTATATGTCTTTTTGAGATATCATTATAACCAAGACTGATTTTATTTCTAAACACCTGGCAAAGTTTCCAGGAAATATGTGCATGGAATAGACCTGATGGCATGTGTTTTGAAACATAAGAGCCCAAGTTTTTTCATTGGTCAACTATCAGTAGAGCATCCTGTACCATGTTGTCATCTTTTTTTACCCTGCCCAATGACACTATCTCATTTCCACTTATACCAACTCATATTCACATATCATATCTATGCCAGCAAGACAAATTACTAATAATTGAAAAGAGAAAGGAAACCATAGCTGACATTATGTGACACTCAAATTCTATGTTCACCAAAGACCTTGTTAGTTACTGTGACTTGAGTATATTCCTTGAAGGAAGGAACATGTGCAAAGCAACATTCCAGTGGAAATAAACAAAACCAGGTATCGCCTCAAATGCATCCCCACACCTACCCCTCCAGTAATTCTGAGTCCTGAGAACTTCCATAATATGTTTGAGGGTGTTTCTGTTCCAGTTTGTCTGTTCTTGTTCCTCCTTGCATACAGGGACACATTGCCTACATGAATCCACTGATCTGAGGGATATAGCTCCAGATCCAACCTATAATGTGAACCACTTCTGGGCCAAAAGTTGAAATTTTTTAGCTCCTGTTGTTCCCTGAAATCATGCTTAGATAAGAATTCTTTCAACTCCTACTGGTTTCATGCACAGCCACCACTGTCTGAAGTTAAAGAAAAAAAAAAAAAAAAGGCAAGGATTTAAAGCTTTCTAGCTTAAAAACATGGTAACTGGAAATAATAGGCTATTTTACAACAAAAGGAGATTTCTTTTGCTCTTGTAGACTTAATTTCTGAGGTTAGCATGAGTTTCCCCATGACAACACTAAAGAAACTGTCTGATTGCCACTATTTAGCATTTGGGGTTTTTTTAAAACTGTCTTTGCTGCTTCTTTATCATAGCTAATGCTCTGTTCTGCTGTAACTTAAAGCCATGTAGAGATGACCTACAGAATGAGTCCCCGCCTGTCAGCTGTGGCTGTTTACTGAGATCTGAGGGAGTAAAAACATGTCCTACCAGTATTGAAATACACTACAAAGGCAATTCACTCTAGTTTGAAGTTTTTGTACTTATTCTATAGAATCTGCTTGTTGACATTAATGATTCAGTTTTTCCTGTGTGAATGGGCTTTTTGACAATATTACACTGTATTTCTTGTAAAACTCTGAGTCAGTTTTTCTAATGTTATCTCTGACAGAAAAATTGTCAGTAAACACACCAATAGATTACTGTCCCTAACATAACCCTACTGTGAGATACATGTGTTGGGGCTGGTGGGTGCACTGCTGTGCTATACGCACATACACGCACACAGTCCAATCTGAGATGCTTTGGCATCCAGACCAAATTCACAAATTCAGAGCTTCCAGGTCCAAGAAAGCAAGCTGTCTGTAGTTATATCTTTGATACAAACACCTGATCTGTATCTGCACTAGTGCTTATTAGTTGTACTGAGTAGGTATGAAATTGTATAAGGCCACTGATTCCCTGTCTTTTTTTTTTTTTTTTTTAATCATTCTGATCCTAACAGGTGCTCTGATCCTGGCTCTTCCTGCCCTGTTCTTTACGATTTCATTAATAAAAACAGTCTTTCACCCCATATTTTTACAGCAAGTGACCATCACAGTCACTCTAGAGCCTGTTTCCAAGTCAGATTTCTGCTTTAGCCCACTCTGGACCTTTCGGTACATTCTGCACAAACAATCTGAGATTTTCAAGCTATAGCCACTGCTCAGGCCACAGATATCCCCCACTACCCTCAGTTTTGTCCTTGGTCCTTTTCCACAGATATTCGTGCCACTTGTTTCTCCATTCCTCTACTTTCTTGCTCATAAAAGCAGTCAATTAACCTTTGCAATAACCAGCCCTGAAACCACTCCTGGGGACAAGGCAGAGTGAAAGCCTCACAGCATGGCCTCTCTGGAGGGGGACAATAACCCATAGTCAGGACACAATTTTCCACAGATCCAGACTTAGGCTGGCTACCACATTAAATTGCATGAAGGACCTCTGTTATAACAGAGATTTAGACGAGGTAGCTCAAAGCTTTTCCTTCGAGAAGTGTCCTGGTTTGAGTGAGAACAGACTAATTCTGTTCAGTGATTTTACTTTTCAGCTCAGTTCTTCTAACTAACTGCACTGTCTGAAGTCAGCAGCCTGTT
>JAAGNO010008326.1:31243-42366 GCA_033439905.1 Ceryle rudis
GAAAGGCTGCACCTGCAGGGAGGAGTGGACAGGGCAGGTGACCCCAAACTGACCAACAAGGTATTCCATCCCATCAATGAGGTATTCTATCCCATATATGTCATATTCGATATTAAGCAGAGGGATCTGGAGGGTCTACAGCCTGTTTGCTCACTCGCTTGTCGCTCTGTCTCTGGGGGTTCCCGGGCTCCTCTCCCCTCTTGGACCGCTTTGCCGGCTTTCCTCGGCTTGGCTCAGGTCCTCTTTCGGTTCCTTCCTCAGAGCATCCAAGGAGGACTCTGTCCGTTCTGCCTTTCATCCCAGTCGGTGTGTTCCTGAACCCGGTACCAGAATCCAGCTCCTGAACACAGCTCCTGTCTGCTGCGGGGCCCAGTCTGGGACCCTCCCTGTGCCTGCTCCACAGCATCAGTGGTGACAGTGATGTAATTACCATCATGGGGGTTGGGTCCAATACTGGTTTTGTATATGTTTGTACATATTCTATTTTTATTATTATTATTTTCATTTTCATAAGCTGTTCTAGTTTCCTTTTCTAATTGCTAAGTCTCTCTCCCTTATTCCCTTTCTCTTCCCCTTTGAGGAGAGAGGGGGGTTAACAGAAAGCATCTGTTATTGGTCTAAGGGGCCGTCCTGACCCTAAACCATGAAAATATGTTTTTCCAATCTTTTCATTTTCCTAACCTGCCACTGATCCCTATTTTACCCCTATTCACACTGTCACCAGCTCTCAAGCAAACCTAAAATGAGACAAAACCTGGAGTAAAACCAAGTCCATTTCAGTGGCTTTAGTTTACACAAAGCCAAGGATGCCTCAGCTACTGTTTGCTATGGTCAGTCCTTCTGCAGAAATGTCTTTCTACAGAGAGCACCTATGCACGTAGCAGAGCTCAGGCAGCAAAAAATAGCCCATCTTTGGGACAGTGAGGTCAGGAAGTCAGGTCAACATTAGCATGTTTAACCTAGGGCAGTGACAGAAGCATCTCTTTTTGGCTTGCAGAGCACCATACACAGTAACAATGCAATTCCTGGGCAAAAGAAAGTGACAGAGAAAAATAAGCACAGATCTTTCTTTGGATGCTTGGCTTTATGGAGTACTAAAGCTCAGAATTATATTTTCCATCTTTCCTCATCACTTTTCTTTCTTACAGGTCTCACTGGGCTTTGAGGAAAATATTTTCTAAATAGTTACTATTCATCTTGTTCTTATTAATCAGTACTTTCAGGTGGTTTTGATTTTAAATCCTGAAGTATCTCCCCTAATAGTATGTTTAAGGTTCATAGTCATAACAGAAATATTTCCAGACACTAATGATGTTATATATATGCCTGACTTTAACCCTGTTACAGTGCAGCCATTTTCCTTCCATGCTAACAAGTCTGAAGTGCCATTGCCTTTAAAAGCCCAGAAAAATATAAGTACACTTTGGAAAATGAACTCCAGGACAGGACATTCAGTGCAGCAGGGCAATGAGGGTGCCTAATTAGTTAATGTAATTCCAGACTCACCATTCCTAATGTCCAAAGGGGCAAGTAGAAATTTATAATCCTGTTAGTTAACTGTGTTAGCTAATCATGATCCTGAATTATGAATATAGCAAAGGTATTTTCTTGCCTCATACAGAGGGTTTGAAGCTTGATGTTTGAGTTTTTTGTGGGAGGCCACTCATGCATTCAATGTGCTGGCTAAGGATCCCTAGCCCTTGAAAATCAACAAGTGGAGGGTGGTAGTGACAAAATATATTGTTTCTATCTTGCAAGTCAAGGTCATGGGGCTTCTCAGGGACTTTAGCAGTATAGACAGTACTGGTCAGGAATATCCATTTGTAACATGCAATTAGGAGCTACAGCTGTAATCAGTCTTTATACAAATCTGGAACTGTGCAGAATACCTCTAGATTTTCCACTTTGTGTTTTTGCATTTCTCAGTGAAATCCACTTCATAAAGATTGGGTTTCTTCTAACTAAAATATAAAGT
Organism: Ceryle rudis; assembly: GCA_033439905.1. Lineage (NCBI taxonomy): Eukaryota > Metazoa > Chordata > Aves > Coraciiformes > Cerylidae > Ceryle > Ceryle rudis. The sequence continues at coordinate 33,219 of JAAGNO010008326.1, forward strand.
AATACTGAGCAAAGATATTCTCCAACAGATAACTGTAAATACACTTGTCTTATGAGAATTACCATGTCTTGCACTTCTTGTTCTGCAAGACATTTTTCGATTTCATTTATCCTAAGGCATGTGTACACTAAATAATGGAAAGTAGTGCAGAGATTCCTAATTTAGCATCTCCAGATGGCTCTATGTGGAGAATAAAAATCCACAAGAAAATTGCTGAGGTCCAGAAGCAGTATAGGTGTATGGCATACAGGCTGATAAGCCCTGCCACTTGACAAGGCTTACTACAACCTTTTGGGACAGTCTGGATTTTAATAGCCCTGTCTAGAGTGCATCAGAGATTGCTTGTGAACAACAATATTTGTAAATAACATCTCTGGGAGCTGGGCCTTGACCTGGGATGAAGCAACATGCCACAAATCAGCTGAATGCCCTCCATCAGCAGCCCTGAGCAACAACAGCTCCAGTTCCTTTCACAGCTCTCTGCCATGTGCCACAGACACCATACCAGGATAACTACACTAAATCCAATGCTCTTTGCTGAAGACACCTGAGGGAAAACTTAATCCAGAGCGTCCAATTCACAGCATATGTTTTTCACTTGCCCTTCACTCTTCTGCACTCAGATGGGTATGTCATGGGTACATACTGTTTACCTACAAGGAATCTGAAGCATTTAGTGGCATGCCAGCATCAGGGCTATTACTGCTCTCCTGGAGCTGCCTTGCTCTGATGTGATATCCTGTCTGAACAGCTGCCAGTGCTCTGGTCTTCCCATCCTCTTGATACATCCGAATTTGTAATATTCATTTGAGACTGAGTTGAGGCCACATCATTTTGTGCCTGTTTGAAAGGATCTGTGTGCATCCTATGCACTATGATATTTTCCTCGTTTCATCCACCATAGTAATGTTTTTATGTGACAGCCTAAAGATGGACTAACAAAATCATACTAATTTAACTTAAGGAGAGAATATACATCAGTATGGGAAAACTGATATGGACAGTGCTGTCACAGCTTTCACAGATGAGTGCGGAAAAAACTTGCTGCCGTAGTTCAAGACTTCTACTCCAGCTATTCCCTTGGCTCTTGATTGCCATTTTTAGTAGGAAGAAAACCATGATGGAGGTTTATTTTATTCCCCACCCCAAAAAGGGACCTAATCCCCATTCAGACAGTTACTTTGATATATACTTTTTTTTTCCTTGAGTTTAGCTTTGGGCACTTTGAATAACTAAACACTGTAAACTGAAAAGACACTGTCTTTAGAAGAAAAGTGCATGGGAGATAAAATAGGATGCATGGGCAATATATATTCTATTTTAGAGAGGGCTACCTTTCTTCTTTATGGAAGTTCACAAAAGAAACATATCATGAAGTGCATGAGCATCCAGTACAATAAGGCTCACAGGACTAAGTAACAGACTCTGTAGATCTGGTCTGTACAAAACTGGTAGAAGTGTCTTTAGGTTTTCTTCTTGTTGGACAGTCCAGGAAGAGCTGTACTACTGTAGTAACTGGGCTACTGTGCATCTGGACACAATCTCAGGGCAGAAAGAGAGGACACACCTTGAAAAACATGGAAGTATGGAACTCCTAAAACGTCGATACTTGAGTTAGGTGCCCATACCGTGTGTCAGGAAACCTCCAGAGCATAACTGGGTGTGCATAATAAAAATTTACTTCCCTGCATCAATTGTATAATTGCCTACCTCTGTGCTGCCTCTGGGTGCCTACATGAGGAACTTGTACCAAGTTTTTCATTAGCTAATTACATGAAGATAATGAGAAAAAGATATACTTTGTAGGCAAGCATTTAGACAAATCTCTATCTAGACTTAAATTAGCCATTAATATTCTGAAATAGGAGTATCTTGATAACATTTTACATTGTTTAAAATCTCTTCAAGTTACGTGAGAGTAACATTTCTTTGCAGAGAAACCATGAGTTTCTCGTTGCAGTGTAGTGTTGCTTTGCATAATCTCTTATTGTCATTGATTTGACATTTTTTTTCTGCTTCCAGGCCCTGAAAATTGCTTTTATTTCCTGATTAAGATTTTAAGCTCTTTGGGGCAGAAATCATGTTCCTGTGTGTTTGCACATCAGAAGTGGGTCTTGCTGTATGACTGTGGTTTGTAAACATTACCACAATATAAATAGTACATTAATCATTAATTATTGTTGATACATTGCTATGGCTTAAGTGGTGGCACTGTCTATGACTCTGTCTCCTCACAGAGATGAGGTCAAGCCATTTCCATAAGCAAAACATTTGTCTGGAGTCATAGTTGCTCCAGATCTTCCTGAAACAGATTCTGAAATAGAGACTGATATTGTATTGTGAACTTCCTTTTCTTAAAGTAGAACCCATATCACAGATATTTTCTGAAATTTCAGAAGATTGAAAGCTATTATCTAAGGTAAGCGCATTGTCATGTGCATCTGTACACGATTTGATGTGTGTGAGAATCTCAGACTGCTTTGTAAATGTTATTTGGCTTCATATAATGTACAAAAATATTATAAATTCAACAAAAAATATTAAAAACTCAAAAAAAACCCAACCCAACCCAAAACCCAGATCTCCTAACTCTCACCAAATTACAGTTTCTGAGTTACAGGAACTGATGGTACAATCCATAACCACATTTAACCACATAAAGAGCAATTTAGTTCCCCAGCTACTTGAGGCCAATAATGCAAATATCATCTAAAATGCCTAGGGACACATAGCTTGGACTGCGAAGCTGAATTGTACTCTGCTATCTTCCTCTCCTTCCTGAGTCCCCAGATGCTGTGGTAGTGTACTGTGAGTTCCTTTTGCCCTGTTGCTCATTGCCACAGTGTCCTAGTTTCAGCTGAGGTAGAGTTAATTTCCTTCTTAGTATCCAGTACAGTGCTGTGTTTTGGATTTAGTGTGAGAGTAATGTTGATAACAAACTGAGGTTTTAGTTGCTACTAAGTAGTGCTTATCCTAAGTTCAGGGTTTTTCAGTTTCCCATCCTCTGCCAGGGAGCAGGTGCACAAGAAGCTGGGAGAGAGCATAGATGGGACAGCTGATCTGAACTAGCCAAATGGATATTCCATACCATGGGATGTCATGCTTAGTATGTAAACTTGGGGAGTTGGTCAGGAGGGGCAGATTGCTGCTTAGGCATCAGTCGCAGGTGGTGAGCAATTGCATTGTGCATCATTTGTCTTTCTTGGGTTTTATTTCTTTCTCTTTTTGTTATATTCCTTTTTGTTATAATAATAATGAAAAAAAATATTTTATATAAGTTATTAAACTGTTCTTATCTCAACCCATGAGTTTTACTTTATTTTTCTGATTCTCCTTCCCATCCCACTGGGAGGTGAGAAAAGTGAGCAAGTGGCTGCGTGGTGCTTAGATGCTAGTTGAGGTTAAACCACTACACATATGAGTTTTGTAGTCATGGCCCCTTATCCTCAAAAGAAGACTAGGAGGTGTCCACCAGTAATGGCCAATGCCTGGTGACTGGCTGTCCAGAGAGCCCTGGGTTCAATGCCCCTGAGGTTGAGGAGGGCCAGAAAAGGACTGTGCAAAAAGGAGCCACTGGAATGGCTGATCTTCCATCTCATTTGTTTGTGTTCGAGTGCATGACAGATATCAAAGCTCAAGAGCTGGTTTCAGGTTCTGCCTCACAAAAGTGCCTAACTCTGTAACTGAGTTAAACTAACTGGAAGCAAGAGAGATAACTTCAGACACATCCTTTCTTCAGCATTTCCTGCTGCCTGTGTATTCAGTGCTCTGAATACTGGGATGCCAGTTGTCAACCCCAACTTCAAACACCTGCCCCTGCTTGCTTGTTGTGTGGGTCACCTCACTGAGAGCCAAGGGTTTCATTCCTGGAGTTGGGCACACACAGTTTAGGTACTAAGTATCACAGCCCTCTCAACCTTTTCAGAGAGGGTATTCTGAGATTCCTCAGTAACTAGGCACCATATTTCAGGTGCCCACAAATATGCTTTGGTATAAGCCATCTAGGAAGGACTTCAATACACAGAGAAGATGCAGCACTTAATCATCCAGGGAAGCAGGAAGTTGCTGTGGAAGAAATGGCTGGACTAGCAGTCAGGGACTTAGAAAACCTTGATTCATGTTATTGCTTCTTGCACAGTAAAGCTATGTGCAAATGATGTCTCAATGCCTCAGTTCCTCCTCTGCAAAAATAAAAAAGAGTACTGCTGTGTCCTGCATGAGTGCTATGAGAATATACTTAAGTGTGGAGACAGGATGGGAGCAAAGGTCAAAGGCAAAAGTGACAGTCTGAATGCTTATAAGTCAAATTAACTATTACAAGTCAAGAACCAGTCTCATCCATAAGGAGAAATTACTGTGAACAAACTCCATCTGCAATGAGGCTTTTTAATTTGTCCAGGCATTGTCATGTTGCAGAAGTTTATCTGCTTCTGGGGATACACTTGGCAAAATCATGAGTAAATTCTTTGAGCCTTAGAGGGAATGAAAATCCCCACACTTGAGCTGTGCCTGCCTGAGCCTTTCCTTTCTGATTGTCATGACCATCTGCTACTATTTAGGTCCCAGTAATCCTACATGTCTTCATATGGAAACCACAGTTCTGACCCACATCACCCTCAGGTTGCCTCTATGTTAGGTGTCTCTAGAGCAGAGAGGTCCAGGATTTGCCAGGTATAGCCATTTCACAGGCAATGTCAAAATGTTGATCAGCAGAACATTAGGATCTGTATGAGTGCTTATTATCTTTTCCACCCTTATCAGCATGTTTCCAAGTCTCCTGAAATCAAGCAAGAGCAATTTTATGGTTTGTTCATTATTAGAAATAACACTAATCATTCAGTATATATATTGATGTTTCTCAGAAGAGATCAGGTGTGGCCAGGATATATGCCAAAAGGTCAGACATCATACAGCCAGTGAAAACAACAAAATAAATGGAGGGAGGAGTAAGGTAGGACAAAGGCGATAATTTTTAGCTGGACAGCTAGAGAAAGTGAAAATCCAAGTACTTTTCTACCACTTTAAAACTTGTCTTTTGCAGATAATGTTACAGAAACAAGGTTCTGGGAGAGGTCTGGAAGGAGAGAAAACAGTTCTAGCAGAGAGGTGAAGTTTTTCATGGTGGAAAAGAAAACAAGGTTGTGATGGGCAGAGACTTCTCACCAGAGACTTAATTCACAGCATGCAGACTACCAGCCTGACTTTGCTCTTCATTTTGAGGAAACCACCCAACTTTTCTTTAATAGCAGTCATCCATTTTATAGGGGTGTCTTAAATTCACATACTTATCAAAGTCCACAAACGTACTAGAAGATAATTAACCAACTCTAATCAACCTTGACAGAGTCACATATTCTGTTTCAAGATTCATCTGTGTAAAGATCACCAGTTCTGAAAAATTAACTGCTTGAACTAATAAGGCCCTGCATCACCTCTCATTTTGAAGTTCAACTTAAACTGATCCTCAGATATTATTTACCTATCCCTTATGTAAGAACAATTAAATCCTGTAGTTTCTAGTGGCCTACTTCAGTTTGACTCTTTTGCAGCATCATTTTCTACACAGTATTCAACTTATTTCTCCAGATCAGTCTTAAAAATATTTTCTCTTTCTGCAACCATAAAATTGGAACATTTAGCACTGAGGTCCTGGAAGAATAAGGTGTTCATACCTATTATTATTGGAAATCACAGTGACATTACAGTAGTAGCAGAGCAGCAGCAGCTTGCTGGGTGCCCAAGAGAAAATTCCTATTGCTATGGAGGCTGGAACACGCCCAAAAGCAGTGTGCTACGCTGTACAATCCTTTTCACATGCATTCTAACCCTCTAGCCAGTAGAAAGAGATAGGATCAAACAGGAAGAGTCTATGGTTTTAAAGCACTTGAAGGAGAGGATATAAGTATAGTTGGAAAGAAGGGAATGAAGTATGTTATTAGTATGTTAATAGGAAGAAATTGGTAGACCAAAATATCATGGGTACAAAAGAAGTACATGAAGAGAGAGAAGAGCAGGATTAGGTGTATGGGAATATCATGGGTTAGACTGTTTTAAAGATGTTCAGAGTTAATCTCAGATTCTTCATCTAAGCTACTGGTGGTCAGTCCAGGGTTGTCTGATACATACCCGGATGGCAATCCTGATTAGTTCTGCCTGTCCCTGACAGGAGCCCAGAAACCTAGACATACACAGCAGAACTGGAAGGCCCACAACTGGTGTAATACTATTTGAACTAAAGGTGCACTTGCATGGGCTGTTGCAGGATGTAGCTCAAAGTTTTCAAGTGTTACAATAGCTATCCCAGCTAGTGCATATCACTGTCTCTTTAAAGGAATCAATATCAGCAACCCCAAAAATTTCAGCCCCCACTCCTATAAACAACAGAAGAATCACTTGGAGATCACAGAGCTTCACTTATATTTAACTCGTTGCCATAGTGTCTCTACTGTAAAACTGTGATAGCTATGGCTACTTAAAGGTTGTAGAACCTTTGTCAATAGTGTTTCTCTCTCTGCTTAGAGAAATAAGGATAGGAAAATAAACTTCAAAATTATTTTCCTGAAGTATAGCTAATACTATCTGATAAGGTCCCATGCCTTTTTAGAAAGTAACAAATCAGAAAAAAAACCAAGTTTATGAACACTAGGAGTGAAGAACTAAAGTACATGTTCAGACAACAAGAAGCTCCGTGAATAGCTCCCATACCGGAGGGTGTCTTTGAACTGTGCAGGGGGTTGACTACACTTGCCCTGCAGCCAAATTCCTGGCGCACCTCAGCTGCAGAACACCAGTTTTCTCATATTTGGTAAGCCCTTTGCTTCTTTTTTTGCCTTTATGCACTTGACACAGTCTAACTCTACACTCACCTACCATTAAACTTGTCATACACGGACAGCTACAGGCCAGCAGTTGACATCCTTACTTAAAAGACCGATTCAATGCAGTGCTTAAGTGAGATGTGTAGGAGTTCTTGAAGATACACAAAGCCCTCCTTTGATCCTGTCCTCCACCATTTACAGATGGGAATAGTGCATCCAGATCACCTTTTTACATGAATCCCGTCTCTGTTGAACTGCTGTGAATGATACTGCTGGCTAATCACACATCCCACAGGCAGATGGATAATTTGCACATAATTCCAGTGCTATTGACAGGGAAGTCAAATGTTTCACACATACATCCTTTAATCCTTTATTTCCCATTTTTTCAGGTATGGGCATTAGACCCAAAACATTCTTGAAGGGTATGAAATACCAGTGGACAGCTTTAACTTTGTATTAATGATGATCTTCCCCAGTGAATGTAAGATCTGTTAATGAATTTATGAGCATCCCTGATCTGGGAGCTGGACAAGGATCATGAAGTACTAAAATGAAGCAGAAAGCTGATCTGTGAGATGCTAAATCATCAAAGCTTCATCATTGTGAAGCAAGAATTAGAAGACCAGGGGAACTCAGAATGCTCCTTGAACTAGGTTTGATCTAGAATTCAAATTAACTGGAACTGGAATTGGAATTAACCTGGTCTAAGGTGAGAAAAATTATTTTCTGCTATTAATTTTTTTTAATGAAAAGACCAATATGCTATGACAAACCATTTCTCAGCATTATTGTGTGGAAAGGAGTGTTTAACCATTTGTCTTAAAAACATACATCTATTTTTATATAAAAATGAATCTTTGGATGGGTTTTATGATTTAAAAGAGGATGAAATATAGACAAGGATTAAATGTACCTCTACTTATTAAAGGCCTTCACTAAAGAGTTCACCCTGATTTAGAAGAAACTGTTTTTAAACCATATGAATGCTAGTTTGAGTTTTCTCTATAGCTAGCATATCAGTGAGCACTTTGGAAGCTCTGTGGGCTAAAGAAATAAGTGAAACCAACTGTTCAGAACAATAAAAATAGCCTCATCCTCTGCTGTGTTTCCATCACCTGGTTGCTTGCTGTAAGCCTCTTTCTTATGAGTCACTGTGAGCAGGACAGTTTGCTCAGCTGAATTATCTACCGGAGCTCAGGCTATGTTGTGAGCAATGTGTTCTATAAATGAAGATATAGGCAATGTGATGCAACCAAATATTTGCATACCACTGAGGTATGTGCTAAATAAATACATAAAAGCAAACAGACACGTTGTATTCCCTGTGGTCACGTTGGTAGTTTATTATAACAGGTGTCAGCCTCTTGAACAATTGAGATGCCAACTAAGTTTGGAAATGGCTTGTATTTATTTATGTGTGTCAGGTATGTGGATAATATTCAGAAGTACCTACCAACCATTTAAGGTCATTAACCAGCATCATTTTTTCCAAGCTAAGTCTTCTATATGACAGCAACACCCCTCCTGAGCTATTCTCCTGGGGTTTTTTGGTTTTTTTTTTAATTATTTTATTTTTAATTTTTTTATTGGCACATAAAAGAACATTCATGTCCTGCTATTTGTTTTCCAGCCTTTGTGTCCATATAAGAAAAGGCATGAGGAAAACTAAGTTTATCATGTGGAAATTGCTAATGAAGTAATATAAACATATTTTCAGTAAATATATAAGCTCGAGGTTAGAGAAAAAGACTAAGAGACAGACATCCTGGGCTTTATTCTCTGGTCTGCTGCTAATGCTGAGCATCCTTGGATACCCTTTGTATACTCCTAGGGTGAGCTCCTGAAGGCACAGTCCTGTATTTACATCCCCACTTCTGCCAATGAGGGTGCACCTCAGAGGTATGGAAGAGATCAGTCCTGATATAGTACTGTGAGATCATCTGAAGAAAAGGACTGGACAAATGCAGTTTATTTTTAGAAAAGAAATATGCATATGTGCTCACAACTTTCCTTTTTCGCCCACTCCCCCTCCAACACAGTAAAGAAGTAACAAACACAACAGAACACTACAGACACTAAAATTATCTGAGGCAACTCTGAACACACTACAGGGTTAGCAGGACTCACAGTTTGCTTCCTATTTATCACATTTCAAAGTAGAATCACATTTTAAAGCATTGCATGGAGTTGGTCAGTGGCTGAAGTACTTCAAATTATTAAGTTATATTTGTATATTAATATCTAAAACAGGGAGGTGTTTAAGAGCCGGGTAGATGATGCGCTCAGGGACATGGTTTAGTGGTTTTGAGAGGGCTGGGAATAAGGTT